>PVLD010003015.1:0-151553 GCA_004027595.1 Dinomys branickii
GGGGAATAGGGTATATGGGGGCATGGGGTGTATGTGGGCACCACTGTCTTCCCCACTGTCCCTGTATCCTGTTAGCATTGCAGGGAGGCCAGGCCTGTGCATGGGTGCTCAGGCAAGGGTAGTCTTGAGTTCAGCAGATGCTGGATGATTGGGTGGGTGGACAGTCTCCCTCTACAGTGTCCTAGCCAGCAGGCACCAACCAGGTTGTCAGGGCTCAGAGTTTCTACGTGGGGCTTCCAGCCATCACAATCATAGCCGGAAGTACTGATCTTGGTGGCTCTCCTGAGGTCACCATTTGTCCTGAGTCCCTGAAGTCCCTGCCAGAGTCCCCCCAAGGCCTGACTCAGATTGAGGTGTCAGAAGCCAGGAGACCAAGGACTGAGCATCCAGTGAAGCTTGGTGATAGGGCTCTGGCTGCACCAACCCTGGGAAGAGGGGTCCACAGGCAGCTGACAGGCTCCCTCCCTGACAGGAGGATCCTGTCCACAGTCCCTGCAGGCCCTTGCCACCCAGCACACCCGGGCCATCTGCAGAAGGCCACACAGCAGGCATACTGGGGATTCAAGTCCCCATGTGGGCACTTAGGGTATCCAGGTGCAGAGGCAGAGTTTCTATCTACCTGAGGCACTCCCTTGAGGCCTGTGTGCAGATGGCCCCTGAGGTCCCAAGAACAGACCCCGAGACAAGGCCACAAGGGGCAGAGGCAGCCACCCGGCACCTCTGAGTTTCTGGGAGACTTCGGGGAAGCCATATGCCTGGTGTTCCCAGTAGACCGTTGCCTGCAGAGGGAGACCCCACAATGCTGTGGAGATGGTGGGACAATTCCTGCTCGGCTTCTCTGGCCTCTTCCCTTCTCCAGTTGATTCAAACTGCTCTGCCCATCTGAATTGGGCCAAGTAGCTTTCAGAGAGGAAGCCAGGATGGGGCAGAGGGCTGTGCTCCGTTAGCAGGGATATCCCTGAGCCCATCTCTCAATGCCTGACCCGAAGTGGTGAGGGAATCACCTTCCTCGCTGTGGCCTGCCTGAGGGTGACAGCGTGGTTCTCAGCCCCTAGGGAGCAGTGGTTTTTAGTCTTTCCCAGTGGTTCTCACGGCCAACCTTAGGAAGCCCCATGTCCACTGCAAACTCTCTGGGGAGGTGTCCTGGGCCCCTCAGCAGAGTTTCTGGGCCAGGTCAGTTTTACAGGCTCTGTCCTGCAGTTTATTAGTGGGGTCATTGACACTGGCTGTGAAGTAATGCAAACAGTGCAGGAGTCATTTGCTTCCAAAGGTTCAGGCAAACGGCAGAGCAGACCCTGTGTCATGGCGACACAGTATGGTAAGTGCCATTCAAGAGGCGGGGCCAGGGCCCCACAGGACAGGGCCTGCCTCGGTGTGAGGGGCAGGGTGGAAGGCTTGGCCACAGAGCGGTGAGGGAGTAATGAGCCAGTTCTCAGGGTCTTCTTCCTCTCGATGACCAAGGCTTGCCTGACGACCCCACTACCCCAGCCCTTCCTTACTGCCACCTCTGTCAGCACCATGCATCCTACTCCTGAGCCCTTGCCAGATGCTCAGAGGACCGGTGCCCCCACCCCTGCAAGACCCCCAGGCAGCACCCCTCTCCCCGGGCCGCCATGCTGTATACGTCTGCCCAGCACTCCGTGTCCCACTGCCAGCCACTTATGTGCCAATTCCACTGAGGCCCGACCAGCCACCACCCTCTTGCAAGGGTGTAGAATATGTGTCACAGCTGGGGGAGCATGGGCAGAGTGCAAGGCCTGTGACCTACTTCCCAGGAGCAGCTGGAACGCCAGGGCCAGTCTCATCCCCCACTGGAGAGGAAGGCCAGGTCCTTGGATTGCCCACGATTTACACTGCAGCCTCTCAGATAATGATCAGAGATAAAGATGATGCCCAAAGGAGGGTAGTTCATACTGTATTTCCACTCAGGCTCGAAACACTCATAATTTGATAATGCAGTAATTGGCAAGATCAGTTAAATCATAAAATAATGATCCTGGGTGGCACAAATGGTTTTAGTGTGGTTTGCTTACTTGGTGCTGTGTCATTTACAAAATTAAAAATCTAAAAAGAGAAATTAAGAGCCAAAAGAACATCTGAAACAATGAAATGGGGGAGGGTCCTTGTCTTGCAGACACCACATACTTCTCTGTCTGCCACCTGTGGGGGCTTTGCCCCTTTGTTCTCAGAGCTAGTGGGGTTGTCCCCGCCCAGTCAGGGTGTCGTGCGGAGCACCGATCGGCTCCACAGCATAAATCACAGACAGATGCTTGGCCTCGCCTCACTCTGAATAAACTAACAGACCACGGTCCCTGCGCTTAGCTCTCAATTTGCAGTCCTTTTCCTCCTACTTGTTTCCTTCTGGAAGAGAAACACCCCACCCTCTCAGCAGAGACCGTGCGGTGCTAGGGGCTGAACAAGGCCCTTTCAGGAGGAAAGTCCCCTGGAGGAATGGGCTGGGGAGACCCCGGATTTTCCCCAGTGATGTCTGTTCCCTAAGTTCTCTCAACTGATGTGTCACTTTTTGGGTCTCCTGTGGACATACACAAATACCTGGGGGGGGGGGAGCTGGCAACAATGTGTCTGGCACCCACTCCTCAACCCACCTCTATGATGAGTGACACCGGCCCTCACAGCGTCAGGAAGCAGACCAGGAGGGCGCTGGCAGAGCGGTGCCTCTCCATCTGCCGGAGAACAGAACCACGCTTAGGGATTCTTGATGCTCAAGTGCAGTGCAGTGTCCTGTTGAGACCCTCTCTTTCTTCTAGCTGCTCCCTTTATGAAGCTGAGTGTCCTGAGGGCCCTGGCAGAGTCTGAACTGAAGCCCATTTTGAGTTCTTCCAGAGGCACAGACAGAACCACATTTTGGGGGCAATCCAGCCCTTCTGTCAAAATTGGCCTTGTCTAGACAGGACTCAGCAAGAGCTGGGACCTAGAGAGACCTCAAGGAGGGACAGTTGGCCAAGGGAGCTGGGGCATACCATGTGAGAGGCTGTTTCAGTGAGGCCTGGGCATAGTGGTGACATGGGTGTCACTCAGAAGACCATGATCTCAAGAGGAAACTTCTAGAGAGGGTGTGGTCCAAACCATGCTCTTTTCCCTCTTAAAGGCAACTAAAATGATTCAACTCTGTATGTTTCCCTTCATTACCATTTATCAGATAAGCACAGGAACCAAAGTTCTGGGACAAGAACAAATCCCGATTTGTTCTCCATGGCCAAATAGGTTGACGTACCATCACGGTTAAGGTGGGTACTTGTCTGCAGCTCCCACCTACCTGCCCTCAGGCTGCTGGGCAGCTGGACTGGCAGGCTTGAGGAAGTGCGGCCAGCCCGGTAGTCACCTCCCAGCCCTCATCCTACCTTTGAGGGCCTTGCTTTAATCTCTGTGGGTTCCTGGGACCCGGAGGAGCAGGTGCGCATGACGCCCTGCAGACTCCAGCATTCTCAGCCACCTGCTGCAATCACAGGCCATGCTTTCTTCAGATTTAGAAGTGGGTTTTCATTTTATAATTGGCACATATTTATGGGGCACAGGATGATAATTTAATGCATTCTTGTTGGGACTACAGGTGTGCACCACTACACCTGCTTGTAATAATTTTTAAAACGTTCCCTGTATATTTTCATCACACCCCTTAAGATTTGTGGTGGGAACTGTTGGACTCTTCCATCTCATTACTTGAAATGGATGGTGGAGTGTTGACTGGAGTCACCATGCTGTGTCGAAGACTCCAGGACCAGCCCCACCCACCCACCCGTGTTTGGCCCCTTCCCACCCTCTGAGGAAACAAACCCCCACGTCCCTCACGGTAGTGCTTCCCCAGCGGGACACGGATGACCAGGCGCTCTGTTCCCCTTCACAGGCTGCAGGAAGGGCAGGAGCCAGTCTGTCCAGGCACCCTCGGCGCTCAGCCAGAGGCTGCCTACCCTGAGCTCATCAGGCCCCATTGTGGAGAGCCGCCAGACCTTCCTACAAACATCCACATCCGTCCACGAGCTGGCCCCACGGCCCTCAGGCAGCCGGCTCTCTCTGCATACCTCGGCCACGTCCCTGCACTCCCAGCCGCCCCCCGTCACCACCACAGGCCACCTGAGTGTCCGAGAGCGCGCAGAGGCGCTCATCCGGTCCAGCCTGGGCTCCTCCACCAGCTCCACCCTCAGCTTCCTCTTTGGCAAGAGGAGTTTTTCCAGCGCTCTCGTCATTTCTGGACTGTCCGCAGCAGAAGGGGGCAACACCAGTGACACACAGTCATCGAGCAGCGTCAACATCGTGATGGGCCCCTCGGCCAGGGCCGCAGGCCACGCCACACGGGTAAGGGGGCTTGGGGTGGGTGATACAGAGCAGGGTCCAGCCCTCGGCCCGGCCTCCTGGATTCTACCCTCTCCTTCCAGAATCCCACTCTACCCCAGGGTCATGCAGGTAACCACGCAGGTAACCAGGCACAAAGCTGCTCACCACACTCTGGGCAAAGCTGTACACCAGCCCCTGTGAGCGTTCCGGGGTGGCAGGGTCCACGTGCTCAGCAGAACTGTTGAGCAGAACTGTGGCTGGGCATAGCAGGAATGTCCCCCTCATCTGCCCTGGAAGCTTTGTCACCTCCTCCTTTGCATCATTCTGGCCTAAGGGAGAGCCAAGGACACCGTGAGCACCAGAGTTACGTGATCACCAGTTCCATCCAAAGGACTGGCTCCGAGAGCCATGAGAGGTCTCACAAGCTCAGGTGTTTATAGATTCTAGGAGAGTTTTAAGGACTTCAACTAGGTAAGCTGTTACATGTCCAGAACGCCATGCTCACTCACTTACACAACACACCTGAGCCTCATGAGTAAGAGTAAAGACAAACGATGAACGCCCAGAAGCCCGCTTACACAATGTGGTAGAGATGAACAGTTAGTATTAAGGTAAGAATTCACTTCCCTGCTGTTCCCCAAGGCTCCCAGGCATGCGGTCACAGCGGCCTGACCTCTGGTCTTGGTGCAGTTATTTGGGGGAATGGGAGCCAGCCCCGGTATCCTCAGTGTTACCCCTCTTCTCTTCCATGTCGTCCTCCCGCGGGGATCGTCCCGAGAGCCCTGGGCTGCAGCACTGCTGTGCCCTCTGGGCAGTGTGTCAGTGATGGGTTTCCCTGGTCCTCAGGCCACACTGGCTAGGGGAAAGATGCTGGTGACTGTAGTTGATTTACCCAAGTTTAGCTATGTGAACACACATATAAGCATCTTTCTGTTTTATATTTCCTTGATAAAAAGGTACAAAATTCCCTTTCCCCACCCCCTATTCTGTGTTTAAACCAGTCTGTAGGGGTGTCGCTGGGATCCTGGAAAATTCTTTCCCAGACTCCAAGGACAGTGAGTCCTTGGGACCATGGTCATCCAGAATGCCAAGGCTTTGGTGCCACCACTGGTGTCAAACCTGTTGGGGCTCAGTGTGTGAGGAGAACCAGTCACACACATGGCCTCTCCAGGGCCATCTGTGTCTAATGTACCCCAGATCTGAAGAAAGGCCCCATACTCAGAGGCCCCAGCCTAACCGCAGAGGGCCACCTGGTCAGTCCCGTCATTTGAGCAGCCAGAGGGCCTTCCCTCAAGGTCACTGCAACCCCAGCCCTAGGGTCCCACATTAGGGTGGGGGACTAGAAGAGCTCGTTAGTGAATGTGTACTGACTGTCACTGCTTCTTCCTGTTCCCTGGAAGCACTTCTCTGAGCCATGTGACCCCACGGAGGCTGCAGAGCAGGGGCAGCTTCGTGACCGACGTCTAGCTAAAGCTGTGGCGGAGAGCCTGGGGGTGATGTGCAGAAGAGCAAGCCAAGAGGACATGGGCCTGGATGACACAGCCTCCCAGCAGAGTGCTTCGGATGAGCAGTAGTGGAGTGGCGCCTGGCAGGGAGAAAGGCCCCCCACCAGCCACCTTCACTCTTCTCCTTGTCCCCAACACAGTGAGCGAGCGCTCCACACCCACGGGGCCCTTCCCCAGGGGAAACGGAAGCTGTTCTAGAAACAGTCACTTCGTTTATCTCAGGTTCTTGAAAACATCTCATATGGTGGGGGACAAAGACACCACACTTCCTCCCTCCAAGCACTCACTACACAGATAATTTGACATTTCAAACAAAAGCCATTTAATATCTGAAAACAAGTAGAGCAAATATAGCCCAAGAATAACTCCTTCCTGCCCTGGTGAGAATTGCACTGCATGCTAGTAACTGGCACTTTGTACACTGCTGTTACCAGGAGAGACAGGGGCTGCAGCGCAGGGGACACGGTGGGTAGGTCCAGCGTGTCCAAGCCCAAGTGTAAAGAGTCTCACTTCTTTGTAGCATTTATGTAGCTGTAGGCATAGCCAGCAGCAGCCCCCTTGCAGAATTCTGGCAGTGCACGCAGTCTGTCTGCCATGCTCTGCGAGAAGCCAGGATGTGTCAGGGTGGGAGTTGGAAACGGTACATGGCCAGACATTCTGGACCATCCAACACGCCACAGACCTGCGTGATTGAGGCCGCCAGTACCCTGCACTCCCCAGGCACGCGCACGAGTCTTCCAGGCTGAGCAGCCCCTGCTGTGCCACAAGCGCACTTGCACACGCCTTTGTTTTGGAATTAAAATGTTTACAGTTATTGCTGTGTGTCTGGTGTTTGAGTTCTGCTCCAGTTCTTTCACTTCTAAAAATAGACCCTTAACTGAAACTCGCCTAAAAATATATCCATTTCTAGAAATGAGATTGACATTTGGGCAAATCCTGAGAGAACTTTTCCCATCTCCAATTGCCCAGAAGGAGGGGAAGTCTGGATTTTCTGCTGACAGGAGGAAGGGCAGGAGTCCCAAACAGCATGCAAGAATATTACACTGACCTGTGGGCCCATCCTTTGGAAAGACAATAGCAAAAAAGAAATACTCAATTTAGAACAATCACAAAATGTCTCCAAGGCCAGGTGTGGCGGCGCAGGCCTGTAATCCCAACACTTGGGAGGCTGAGGCAGGAGGATCATCTCAAATTCGAGACCAGCCTGAACTGCATAGCAAGAGCCTGGCTCAAAAAGACCCCACCAAAAAAAGTCTCCAAAGCATCTAGAATTTGGAAGTTGGAGTGGAAGCAGGTATAGCAGAAAACCCCTTACCACTGGAAGTAGGTGGTAATGCTTTCACTTTTTTGTAAGAATTAGCAATTAATAGCAATAGGTGGGCTTTCTAATTAGAAACAGAGTGCCACCACACGATAATCTCTACAGACTATTTCTGGTTCATCTGTTTGATGAGACGATGATGTCACCTGCCGCAGCTCCTGGCCATTCCTTGGTCACTACGTAGCCTGGCCCTTGGGACTGAAAGGCAGCCTGAACGGTATGCAGTCCCACACTGGGTGCGCCTTCGCGTTCATATGCAGGCCACGTGACTGGCAGTGGTCAGAGCAGAACCCAGCTGATGGCTCTCCAGACACCAGAAGAAAGCACATACAGGGACTCCCCCCCAAAAAAGGAGAAAGCCCAGTGGGCATGGGGATGGCAGTAGGAACATGCCTCACCCACACACAGACTCAGAACTGCTTCTCTACCTGCGCAGCCTCTTGTCCATGCACGCAGAGAGGTGTGCACACTTTGTACCCACCAAGCAAAGATGAGTCACTCCATGATTCCTTTCGGTGGGTTGGCCGCTAGCAGCAATGCAGCCACAGCTTTGATACGTGCAATACGTGAGCACACGGCCCTGGCCCTTGAGGCAGTCAGGTGCATGGCAGAGTGCTTCTGCCAGGGTGGTGTTACAACCCCATTTACAGGAGGCAGCCCTGACTTGGTGTTTCTTGCCAGGGTTCTCACATGTTCTGCCAACATGTAGCTAAAGTTATTTCTGTACATGGACACTGAATAACAGTTTCTCCTTTCAAGACTGTATAAAACTGTAGCATTCGAGTGTTCTATAAATCATTTGGCTAACTTGGCACTGATGCGGTGTTGAAGCATCTGTGTCTAGCAAGTAGTTCTGTAAAGCACTGGTGTTCCAGCATCTCATGACCTGTAAAATGTACAGTGCACCGCCTGGTTACTTGGCCTCCCCCGCTTTGTTCCAAGCCTGTGCTATACAACATCTGCCATGGGCATACACAGGTGTGTGATCTTCCCAGACACAGCCTTCCGAGAACACTGAACTGGACAAGAAGTTAGGGGCAAGGCTGCTGGGGGATCTGAGGGCTTGGGGCAAGGATAAGAAACTGGATTTGCAAATTCCTGGGAGCACCTCCCTGCCAGGGAGGATAGTCACAATATCTGATCAAATTAGAAGGCTTTCTGCAGAGGCTCATTCTGTTACAGAAGAACAACAACAACAACAAAAAACAACTTGTTAAACTGCTGTCTAAACGGACTAGAACTGATGGGTGCTAAGATCTGCTAAGGAGCAGGAGGACAGAACCATTTAGCAAGTCATTCTACAAACCAGTTCTGCTTTATTCCACTAGACCTTCTTTTAGCTGAGATTCTGCATAGGACAATGTTCTGGTCAATTTTGCATTTTTCAAAGGAAAGTTCCCTTAATTCAGGACTCATCCCACTCTGCCAGACATCACGATAGCCTCCATAAAGTTCTTGCTTACAATACAGGGACTGCACCTGCCCTCTGTACTCTGCCCTGACCATTCGTTTTCTGTGACACTGTGGTGCCATAATAGCTGAAGGACTGGCCAGTCTCTTATAGCTAAAATAGCAACTGTGAGGTCTGGGGACACATGATTACACTACAAGGACAGAAAGCCCAAAGATCACAGGCCTTACAGTCACTGACACTTGGGTTCAAATCTCCATCTACTACAGATAGTGCCAACCAGCTTCAGCTTCAAGCCCTCAGTTTTCCTCCTAATTTAAGACAAAATCAAAGTTCACTAAACAGTCATGCTGGTACAATAAGTGTAAAGGAACCAGAGGTAGAAGGAGCATGTGCGTCCTTCCAGGTTTTGGAGGACAATGACCCTCAGGTACCAGGCAGGGTTCCAGTGGTGGGTCTGACCTCAGCCAGGCAGACAGCTGTGGTGGTGCTTGGCCTGCTTGGTCCCTGTTCTCTTCTGGCACAGCATGCTCTAGACAATGCAAAATGTACTTGCATAGATTTTCAGCTGGGGTCAGGTCCTAGGTGTGACCGTGGCCATCCTCACTTCCTCAAACACATGGCCCACATCTATGTTCAGTTCCCCTCCCATTCTCACGGTCACTGAGGTCAAAGATGGCCTGCCAGGTGTATGGCACTTAGCCTACAGCCTCTATGAAGTCTACCCAGGCAGGGACAGTGGAAGGAGATGCCTATACACTCCTACTGGGGAGTGGCCCTAATCTAGCAGGCCTCAGTGCTGTGGCCCTTAAAGACTTGCCAAGTCCAGGTCAGGCTTCAAAAGCTCTCCAGAGGAAAGTGTAGAAGTATGAGCACCTGTTCAGGCTGTGAGCTGTGTTCACCATCATGGGCACCTGCACCCACATATGCCCAATCTGCCCAGGTGCACAGGGGACACACTGCATCCACACCAGTGCATTTGTAGCTAATGCTGGTTGCTAAAATTTCACGGATCCCTCATAGATCTTGACTTAAAATCCCTGAGCTGCCCTTGAGTAACCTTGCCCTTGAGTTCACATGCAGGAAGCCACGTGGTGCAGTGGTCCAGGATCACCAGCCACACGGACAGCAGTCTTCAGTTTCATGAATTCTGGAGTTTCTACATCTCTTCTCCTTTCCTAGTTTTCTTGCAAACCCTGATAGGGGCTGTACCAGCCCACAAGACTGAGCACTTCACAGTGATGGGCAAAGCAGCTGAGGACAACGCCTTTTGCAGTGTCACACCACCCTCCACTGATGACAGTCATTCTCTCTCTTTTCTACAAGGCAAACTAGGTCCAGCAAGTTCCAAAATGCACCCAGGCTCACCCAGCCTGAGCAGGGCTCGCGTGTGAATCCCAGCCTTTACCCCCGTCCTTCTTGCTCCTCCAGAATGTCATCAATCTCCTGAAGATTGTGTGTCTGTCAGATTTATTTCTATATTTATTACACAATATGCAAAGAAATAAACAAGAAATACAGGAGAAAAGCTACAATGATTTGCTTAAAAAAAAAACTTTAAAAATCAAATAACGGTGCATGACTTTGAGCAGCACAAGACCGAAGCGGGCCCTGGAGAGCAGTTAGTCTTCATGACACACACAGCTGATCCGGGCGGATGCTTCTCTCCTCTCCCAGACACATTTATACGTATCAGCGGAGGCTCACTCCATCTGACACTCCCAACCCACTGCTCATCCTGTAACCAAATCATGTGTCCGGCTCAAAGAGTAAATAAACAACACAAAGCTCTAAGCACAAATTAGCCACACTGGGTTGTTAATCATCAAGGGCCAACCAGCATCAAGGCTAACTTGATCTTTCAAATCAAATGTTGTATGGAAAGAAGTTGTCAAGCTTTCTTGGGCAAAGCCCACAAGGTCCACAAACCTGGAGGCACCAAACCTCTCTCAGCAAACTGAAGGGAGGGAGGCATCAGAAGCTGTATTTGACCCAGGCATCCTTGGGAGCAGCAAGGCAAGGACTCGGCCCAGCTCACATCCTGATTCTCTGTACACACCTCACAATATCTGGCAGGAGGTGGTTTCTGTTTTCCTTGGTGACCTGTGGGAAGAAGCAAGACAGCGGCTTCAGAATTCCTTCCACTTCATGGCAAGAAATCTCCTAAAAGAGCCTGGAAGGCTGGGAGAGGTGGTGGAAGTTCAGCTCTTTGGGGTTCTCTGAGACAGCGCAGGACCACCGAGTCCCACCCTCAGCTTCTGCAGTGACAGCTCGATCACGGACAGCAGCTGAGTGCTGACCAAGTCCACCCCGTGGAAAGCCTTCGCTGGGAGCTGGGAGGCACGGGTGAGAGGTGGAGGCAGGAAGAGACGGAGGCAGGACGGGACCTGCAGCCTGTAGCTCGACCGGAAAAGGAAAGATGGAGAGAAGCAAGGACCACAGTCTGCGGGCTGATGGGAGCAGCCGGCAGCAGCAAGCCACTTGGAGCCCAGTGAGGCTCCAAAAGGCCCATTCGAGTCACTCACCAATCTCCCCTCCACCCCCCTGGGAATGTGGACAACCTGCGAGACGCAAGGGCCCCTGAGTTTGGCCAACTGCTCCTTTAAAAAATGACAGGGAAGCTGAAGTTAGCAAGGTGAAAGGGACGTGGTGCAGACTGTAACTCTGCCTCTGGACCTACTGTGTGTACTTTGTAATTAATGGCCATACAAAACCAAATGAAAGCAATGACAAGCCTACTCCAGCTTTCCCTGGTGGTGACGGATATATCACATTTTACGCACCCACGTACCCACTGGCGGACAGCTGTACTGGTCCGTGTTTTGGCCGTCACGAATAATGCTGTTCTGAACACACATTCAGGTTTCTGTGTGAACGTGTGTTTGTCAGCGCCCTGGGATAAAAAGCTACCAGTAGAACTGTTGGCTTTACGGCAGTGTGTGTTTCCTGTTTGAGGAACTGCGGGGCGGTTTTCCAGTGACTACGCCGCCTGTGCCCCCACCCACGGTGTATGAGGGGCGGCTCCTGTTTCTCCACACCCTCGCCAGTTCCTGTCATTCTCCCTTTCTTCTGTTTCCCTTTCACGGCCACCTCAGTGGGTGCGAAGGGCGTCTCGCTGTGGTTTGCTGTGCGCTGCCCCAAGCAGTAACAAGGATGCGCACGCTTCCAAGTGCCCGCCAAGCACGTGTGTGTCTTCTTCAGAGAAATGTCTGCTCAGGTCGTGCTGTGTTTTACTTTTATTTTTATTTGATGGTTGCACTGTTTGAGTTCCTTATATAACCTAGGATGCAAGGCCCTCTTAGATGTATGATTTGCAAATACTTTCCGTCTATAAATTCTTTCCCACTTGTGTCTCAGTCATTTTCTGCGAGACACAATACCAACACCCACAACTTAAAAAAGAGGTTTAATTTGGCTCATGTTTCAGTCCATCATCAACTGGCTACAAGGCAGGGCGGAACGGCACCGGGCACAGCAGAGGAAGGGCGCTCATGGCATGGAGGCTGTGGAGCAGCGTCAGCAGAGGAGCCGGAAAAGGAGAGGCCTTTCCTGGTCACCGCTACCACTCCCGCCGCCCAACCCGTGACCGGACCCTCTGCTGACTGGGCGCCCACCATCAGCAAATCAGCTGTAATGCTTCCCTAACCCAATCATCTTTCAAAAGCCCCATGAGCCTCTTGGGAGACATTAAGATAGAAACCACAACAACTAGCTCCTGGGGTCCTTTTAAAGCACAAAAGTTTTTAATTTTGACAAAATCTAACTTTTTTTTTTTTTTTTGGTCTTTTTGAGACAGGGTCTCACTATGCAGAACGGCTGGCCTTCAGCTCACTTTGCAGCTCAGGGTGGCCTGAGGCTCACTTTGTAGCCCAGGCTGGCCTAACTGGCAACAATCATCCCGCCTCAGCCTCCCGAGTGCTGGGATTACAGGTGTGTGCCACCATGCCCGGATTTCTACTTTTTTTTATTACTTTGGTGTTGGATATTATATCAAGAAAGGCTTTGCCTACTGCTGCTCACAAAGACTTACTCTTGTACTTTCTGCTGAGTTTTACAGGTGTGGCTTGTATATTTAGGTCTATGATCCACTTTGAGCTAATTTTTGTGCATGGTATGAAGGATGCAACTTCATTCTTTGGTACACGGATATGCAGTAATACCAATACCATTTGCTGAAAAGCTATTTTCGTATTAAATTATGTAGCCCTCCTTGTAGAAAATTCACTGATCACAGACAGAAAGCAATACTTCTGGACTCCCACTCTATTCCAGCAGTCTACATTTCTACCCATTGCTTCAATCATTATATTTTATAGTAAACTTTAAAGTTGGGAAGTGTCAGTTCTCTGACATCATTCTGTTTCCATATTATTTTCACTGGACTTCTTTTATGTCTACGTGAGTTTTAGGATTCTCTTCCCAATTTCTGCAAAAGAAACTGACTATCTGATGACTTCAGATCTAGATGTTACAGACAGGCTCCCAACCCAGTTCTGAAACTTCAAGCCTGGGAGCTGGGGCCTGCATTACACTCCTGGCAAGAAGGAAAGAGTTTCTATCCTATTTGAGGGGGAAAAAAGAAAACACATAGCAAGAGTAAGTCTAAAAACTTCTAAACTAGAGGGACTTTGTAACTACTGCCCATGCTGATGACCTTGCAACTCGAAAGTGAAAACTAGAATAAAAATTACTTTATAGAAGAATCAAGTTTAAATGGCTTTGAATTCAGATTATTAAAATAGATTTTGGTTACATAATATCAAAGTAGAAAAATGAAATAAGTTCTAAGCAACTAAGCGTCTATGGCTAAGTACCAGAATCACCCTGCCAGGGAAAGCAGCACAGAGGACCACACCAGCACTCAGGCATTGGAGCTGGGCCATGACAGTCTGGATCCCAGCTCTGCCCAGACTAATTAAGGGACCTTGGACAGATTACCTAGCCTCTCTGCACCTCCACTGCCTCAAGTATAAAATGAAGATTCTATTGCCTATCTCCTGAGGTTACTAATGTACCTGCATCACGGAGCCCAGTGCCACACCTAAGTGCTCAAAGAATGAGCCACCCTGAGCTCCACAGAAATACTCCTCAGCCCCCAGGACTCTCTCACCATTCAACAGGGACAGTCTCCAGCATTCCCATCCTGGAAATGTCGCGCCAGAAATCAAAAGAAACTGGCTTTCTAAATGCCGCTTAGAAGACCAAACTCAGGTATTTTATTTTTGGAAGAACTAAGAGGAATAAAAATTATCTTTTCATATTGCTAATTAGAAAACTATGAAAAAAGTACACACAGCTCTTCCCAGTAATACTGAGCCACAAAAGTCTCTGTCTTTTGCCTTTATATCATTAATATAACCAGTAACTTTTTTTTTAAATGATTAGTCTCAAATAACTAAATACCAGTGGTGACATTTAGAGAGCAATAAGCCCTGGAGGACATGACATAAAACTATGAGTAAACTTCTGGGAGAGCAATCTTGCCTTCAGAAAGGTCACAGTCATTACCCAAACCACAGCAGGCACTTTCCATGATGGTGCCCACCTCCTGCTGGTCTGGAAGACTCGCAGAGTCAGAATACAGGTAAGACCTGGCACCATACCTGTGCCCTACAGAGCAGGGAGCACCTGGGCCAGCCAGCGGGGGGAAACAAACTCATGACGTCAGCACCAAGGAGGACCGGGAGGAAAGGCGAGGACTGGTGAGCTGTGCACACACCGTGTTGTACAGGTTCCTGTGACCTTCCACAGGAGGTGGGAAAGAAGCCTGCCAGCAGCCTGGAAGGACAGATGGTGCCCTCACACTGCTGCCAAAAACATGCACCCACCGCACTGGGCTTAATCATGTCACAAGGCCACCAGTTTCAAAAAGATCCAAAACTGTTCACAGCCCTGTTGATGGTATGGCTTTGACTAGAAAGCAATGGAATAAATCAGTAACTTCTCTCCTGGAGAAGTCAAAACTGAAGGGACATAATGGGCAAGTGCACTCGCAGATCTGGAAACCAATCCATGAAGAGACAGTAGGTCACCCCTCCCAACATGTCCCCTGGGCTGCTCCCTCCTCTCAGGCCCATCTGCATTGTGCTTTGTCTGAGAGGCCTCTCCAGGTGGCCACCAGCCTGCCTTGTTCGCCTTCCCAGGACATCGTGCCCCCACGGACAGAGCAGCATGGCGACATTCCATCCTCAGCACCCACAGACAGAGCAGCATGGCACACAGGACACTGTAGGCTGACTGGTGGGTGAAACTGTCCAAGCAACTCTTCAGTGGTACTTTGCTGGGGAACAGAAGGAGCAACAACTCTCAGGGGAGCCTAGTCTCCTCAGAAGCCCGTCTTTCTTCTTTCTGTTCCTTTGTTCATGTATTTTTTAACCCATCAGGTAACACTGCTATTTCTGCCTCAACTGTTAAACATAATTTTAAAAATTCAAGAAGCATTGTGTATATCCACGGCGTTCCTCTCTGCACTGTCCCCTTCCTGATGCCGCAGACAGAACTCTCATTCCTTTCTGGTAAGAACTTCCCTTAGCTTTTCCTCAGGGGAGGCCTCCTCACAACTAAGCTCTCCGTCTCCCCCACTGTGAAGTCTGAGCCTCCCCTTTGCTCCCAAGGGCTGTCCCGGCGGATGAAGCGGTCTCTGGGCGGACGGGTCTAGCACACTGGGCCAAGGCACTGAGCCCCTGCTGCCCCGTCTATGAGCTGTGGCTCCGCGCACACTGCCCTTCCTCTGCACAAGGCCCACAGTCGCGTACCTTCACAGAGGCTTCCGCGGGTTCATCATACTGGGTGAGATTCACACAGCTTCTTAAATCTGTAGATTTGTCTTCTAAAGATGGGAAAATTTTAGCCACTATTTCCTACCAGTCCCTACGGCTCTGTTCTTTATTCTATTTGCTCTTTATTAGGTAATTTCTATTATTCTACCTTCAAGTTCACTGATTCTTCTGTCACCTCTAGTCTGCTGGTGAGTTCACGGATTGCCTTTTTAAATTGGCTATTTTACAGTTCTAAAATTTTCATTTGCTACTACCTCTATCTTCTATATTTTTGCTGAAATTTTCAGTATCTTTTCTGAGACTATTTCTCATTTGTTTCAAGTATGTTTGTGGCTGATCACTGAGGCATTTTTGTGACACCTTTTTAGAATTAGGCATTTTGGTGAGGCTGTTTTAAAATCCTTGCCCTATAATCCCAACATCCTTGTCTTCTCACTGTCGATCTGCTGTCTTTTCTCATTCAAGGTGAGATATTCTGGCTGTGGTATGACAAGTGACTTTTAAAGGTGTCTATGACATCCTTGCTTGGCCCTGAGGCTCAATCAGCCTGCCCTCTCTCCACCTTGCAGGCCGCTGGCTGCAGCCAATGGAGAAACAGAAGTGGTCAGCTGCACCCTGTCTAAAACCAGAATGTCCTCAGGAGTTTTTATGAAAAGTGTATCTCAGCTCACAAACACTATTAAGAACACATCCAGACAGAGCTCCTGACTCTGGGGTAGGGGCTTCCTCTCGCAGCTGGCACTCAGTCCCACCTTCACAGGACCCATGCCCACCCAGCACCCGGCCCAGAGCTTATCACCCGCCCTGGCTCATTCCCCCTTCCCTCCTACTTCCACCAGTAAGAACCCATCCAGGAATGACTGTGCAGACACCTCTCCCCACCCTGCTCACACAGACATCGCCCTTCTCTGCCCTAAAGTCTTACTGTCCACAGTTAGGTTGTAAGGGAAAGAAATGGGCCTCACATGTGTCTGTGTCAGGGAGAGGTGCTGGCTGCAAAAGACATTGTAAAAATAGACTCAGGTACTTACTGCCTATCAGAAATCGAAAGGACTCAAGGCTACACAGAATCCAGACAAGAATGAGGTTCCATACCTGGAGCAACAGCCCAGAACAGCAGGGCATGGTGGCCCCACCTCTCATAGGATTAACTCAGAGCCAACCACTTCCTTTAGAGATCGTTAGGAGCAAAGATTTCCTTATCTGGAGACTATCTTGTGTGTCAGAAAAGGTGGTATTACCTTAAGACACAACAGTTATTTCTGGACATAAATGTGAAATCCCTTCAACCTGCCATGGGTCACTGAGACTGGATGCGTTTGCAGAGACAGCCGATCCCCGTAACGCTGGCAGTTTCCTGGCTCGGAGCCATCTGACCTGAAAATGCACTTTCTCTCATCTTTCACTATTCACTGCCTCTGTCTCCACAGAAACTCTACACAAAACTCAACTGCGGAGAGAGATGCAGGAAGGCGGCTACGACCCCGGAGACAAGGCCACCAGGATGTCACCTTTCAAGGCTCTCAGAGCTCCACTGACATCTCCTCTCTGGACTGCCCTTCACTGACTGCCCCTCCACCCTGCCCCAATCACCGCACTGCCTAGCTTCTTTTCCTCGCCTTTATCAGGATCTGAAACAACTTACTTTGTCACGTATGGTCTGGCACCCAGCTCCTCCCCTAGAATGTAAGCTGTGCACGGAAGGTCAGTCTTATCACCACTGTCACCCAAATCCAGCGCAATGCCTGGGATACAGTGTCTGTCAAGTGAATAAGCCAACAGGTGAAGGAAGGATAGACACATTTGTCCACGTCTAGCCGATCGAACCCCAGTGGTCATTCACTGTCACCACTAGAACACTGTGGATGTCCCACTAGGGCCAGTGGGCCAGGGTGGCAGGCCATCAGTGATGTAGGTACCCACCCTGCACTTTCCCAATTAGGAGGGCCTCACCTGCCTTGCAGGGCCAAAAGTGTCGGAGCCGAGGGTAGGAGTGAGGGGGTGGGCAGCACTAGGCCAGCAGTGCTGAAGGACACAGGAAAGAAAAGCAGCGGGGCAGACGGACAGAAATGGGAGGAGCAGAGCAACAAGACTGAGGCAAGGCGCCAGTGACGTCACAGAAGCTCCTGCAGCCCACGGACATATGCCTTTAACACGTTGCTCTGAGTACCCACAGGGCCGCAGCCCTACTTCTCAAACTGCAGCAGACTGGGGCCCACGGAGACGGGTCAGAGCACAGTGGCTTAGCCTGACTCCCAGGCAGCTCAGTTCCATGGTCAGGGTCAGGCCTATAGGTACACACATCTCACTGGCTTCAGAGGACCTCACATGGGCCACCACAGGCCTCACTGTGAGTGACAAGACACCAAAGCTATGCTGCCAAATACTGCCACTGCCTGTGCTAGCATGGCTGAGAAACTGTTTTAAATCCTATTGAAATGTAACTCACTTCAACAGAAATAGCCACACTTGTTAGCCTTTGACTCCCAACCTGAACTGCAGATCTGAGATCAGCTGCCAGAGCAATTCTGACACCAGAGGGGTGTGGGGTCCAGCAGTGCCGGGGAAAGGAAGAGAGCAGGACGCAGAGAAGACACCTGGCGCTCCCCACAGTCTATTCTGTCATCAGAGAGGTATGAGCTAAGCTCTGGAACACTTGCTTAGTGCCCAGCACCTGGAGACACAGAGGCAAAGGTGGACACCCGCGCTGTGCAGGCTGGTGGGGGAGACTGGCTTACTCACGATGAACACTTTCACATCGCTCCTACACCGGATCTTCTCCACGAGGTCCAGTGGTTTCCCTTTGGGGAGTGGGATTGTTCCGAGGACCACAGTTCCTGGCGAGGACAGTGCCTGGAGTACAGCCTGGATGAATGGCTGGCTGAAGAGTTCCATCTTCCCAATCTCATCGATGATACATACTTTCTGCCTTGGCTCACTGCTGGAACATGCCTAGGATGGCAAAGATATTCACTGGGACACCAAAGCCACGCTGATCACAAGCCCAGAATCTCACTCCGATCATTCACCAGCTAACAGTGCAGCAGGTGGGTGAGCTGCCCTTGGAGGACAGGGAGTGCCCTCACCAGTGCACACGCCACATGCCTACAGATTCACGTAGCAGGCTTCCCAGGAGCCTGCTGAATATCCAACTTCCTGGATCCCAGAGCTTTTCTCAAAGATTTTATCCCCTCACAGTGGTTCTTATAATAATTGTCTTTGGATTTATGCACACCCAGAAAATAAAAGGCACCCAAATACCTCGGATTTAAAAGAAATAAAACAGCAAAGCTGAGAGCCCTCGCACTCGTGCGCACACGCGCGCGCACACACACACACGCACGCATGCACGCACACACACTTCTTTTTTAATTATGGGATATTCCCTGGCTGCCTATTAGAGAGGATATAACCACTCAGGTAGATCCCTGTGTATTCAACACTCTGAGGTATGAGGGTTGGTAAGAAGAACTGAAAATTAAAAGGAGTCTTATCAAAAGAAAAAAAAATCTGGGCATAATGGTACATACACACTTGTAATCCCAGTACTCTTGGAGGCTGGCATAAGAAAAGAGCAGGTTGGGGTCTTCCTGGGGAACTTACTGAGACATTGTCTCAAACAAATACACACATACACACATACATACATACATAAATGGGGCTGGGTATGGAGAATCACCCGGGCAACTCTCCTTAAAAGAGGAGCAATTGTCTCCCTTTCAGCTGAGCCTGACCCTATTTGCATGTATTGATTTGTACAGAGCCGGCTAGGACTTTTCCTTATCCCTTCCATTGGCCTTAAGCAATGAAGTCTTTGAAGGCGGCAGGCAGGGCGTTTCTCCAGACACCCACCCATTGTTCGCTGTGTGAGCCAGGATGGGATGAAGATAAAGGATGCCACTTCCTGTGCGTATCAGCGCGGAAGCACCAACCCTAACGTTAGATACTATCTCAGTTGTGTTAGGCAGATTACTCTTTCTGCATTTGCAGAGGTGATTTCAGGGCTCCTCTTTAGCCCAGCTCAGAGCACTTACCTATATCCTGCAATTCTCAGTCACTTACGCTCGAGCCACTCCTTTATTCATGAATAAAACCTGGGTTTGGCCTGGGTGGAGGCCTTCCTTCCAGATGGCCATCATTGTGGCTGGACTTAGGGCCCCTTGGCTCCCCTTAACTACAAATATGCCTGTGTCTTTTTTCTCACTTAGGGGTTGCACCAGAAGTGGTAGACTGGAACTAACTCATTAGAATTCTAATAACTTTTTGTGGGATTATAAATATAAACTTCCTGGGCCATGACAAGGACTGGAAAAGGCTCTCTTTAAAGCTGGGATACAGCTCAGTGTAAAGACCTAGGTTCCATCTCCAGGAACAGAAATAATAATAAAAGCAAAACCATTAAATATAATTGTGTTGCTCAGATCTCAGATTCTCCTTCTAATGGCTTTATCCAATTCATGTCATCATCTCTATTAAAACCCTAGTCAGAGCAGATGTGGCCACAGCATTCCCAGTCCTCACAGTTCTAGGTCACTCGCCCATACACACAGGGGTTGAGCCGTGCACCACCATGACGCGGCAGGAGTGATGCCGCCTCTGTCCTGGCCTCCCTTCCCAGGGTCATTTGCTCTGGGGAGATGGTTGTCCTGGAGTGAGGAGCTGACAGCAAGTCTACGGGGTAGAGAGAGACTGAGGTCTTGGCACCAGCAGCCGGAGGGAAACTGAGCTGCAGTACCCACAGGTTAGTTCAGAAGTGGATCCTCACTGTCTAGCCTCAGAGGGGCACACGTCAGCCGACAGCAGGACTGTGACCACCAGAGGGCCTTGGGCCAGAACCACTCCATGCAGCTATACTGACTCTTGATCTGCTGACAGTGTGTAGAATGAGGGTCTGCTGGGGCAATTTCTTACCTTGCTCTAGGTAACTACTACACACACACTGGAGAAAGCCTCACAGACTCAGTGTCCTTGCAGAGAAAAGACACAGTCCAACATGTAATAAGCACTTCAGTGATGCTCAACAGCAAATGCATTTCAAGTCCTTGCATAGAGCATTATTATGAAAGCTTCAGGGGAGCTAACTTGAAGACCCCCTTTGCTACAGTGCTTGGGCCCTTGCACAAGAGTGGTACAGGCCAGCTAGATGCTGGACAGGGTGCACATGGCACCCAGTGACACACTGGGTCAAGAGGCCAGACTGTAAGACCTTGAATGGTATGGAGGGGGCCTTTGTCCCTCAGCTGAGAAAGGCTAAGCCAAGTAGGGTCACAAGCTGCTCTGGAAGACAGGTAGCTGGGAGGAGGGAGACATCTGCGGGCACCACGCATCGGAAACAGCGGGTCCTTGCCAGCTATGACAGGAGGGAAGCATGAAGCAGCCTTCCAGGACACTAAGGAAGCAGTGCTCCTCCTACTTCCTGCTTAATGGCACACTCATGGGAAGTATCTTCCCACCCACTTTGTAGCAGAAAGAATGAGGAAGGTCGCTGCAATTGCCCCAAGAGGTCTCAATGGTTGCCAAGCTTTGGTGCTCTGATGTAGTTCATTTTCACCACCAAGTGCACCTGTAATTTCCCTGGTCTCCCTCTTGTGTGGCTGCGGAGTCCCTATCTCTGTCTTCCCTGCAGAACTGATCAGAGCCCTACACCGGAGGAGGGGAAGGCTGAAGAGCCCACACTCCCTCTGCCAGGGCAGGGCATCTGCTAAGTCAGGCACTGCTTACACCAAGCGCTGCCTTTGGAAGAAATAAAACTGCAATCAGCCACTTGTCTGTGATAGTGAAAGCAGTCGGTCCCATAGGAAGGTCTCTGTCTCTCTAAAAGCAAGCTTCTTCAAGTGCACCGACCCTTTCCACAGGGTCTGGAGAGCGCTTCAGTCTCGAGACAAGCTATGGGTGTCACCTTGGAGGCCACTATCCAAAAACTTCTACTTTTGCACAAGTTGACAGTTCTGAAAGCTATCAGATCAGACAAGGAAAAGTGATATACAAAAGTTCGCCTTTAAGCACATACATATTTGAATACATGTAGTAATCAAATGCACATGCCACACATGCAAATACATGTGCAGATACAAAGCATATGGCCCTATACCCCCTTCCTGCATTGTCCAGTATGTGTGTCCAACATTTTGGCTTGCTTGGGCCACAATGAGTACAGATGAACTGTCTTGGGCCACATATAAAATACAATATACCCCCCAAAAGTCACAGAGATTTTGCAGCCTCAGTGATTTGCAAATTTTTCCTTAGAACCTACTTAAAAATTGTTTGGGGAAACTGCAAACATCCTCTACAACTGTTTTTGGGGCAAGAGATTTGCAAGTAGCCAATCAAGAGCATTATTCAGTTTTCCACGCTGCTGACTGGCTGCTGCCCTCTAACATACCTCCTGCAGGTGCACTGACATTCCTGCATCTTAATAGGAATTCCTGCTGTACCTGTGTAGCTGTCTGGAGTGTTTTCAGTTTTGTTCTTTTTTAAAGCCTCAAGGTCCCTAAAATGCTGCCAAATTACCCTGTACCTTCTAAGGCTTTGTTAATATAGTGTTAACTGCAGAGACATAGCATATTTAGGGTTTAAAGTATAAAAAATAGGTATTTTTCTGGCCATATCTGAAATTCACAGTTTTTTGATACAGGTGCTCTAGGAATATAATCTCTGTGAATTTCAGGGGTCTACTACATATAATATAGCTAATGTATATGGGTAATAAAACTTCCTATACTCTGAGATATTTTTATGATAATATTAAAATGAAATAACACTAGAAACTTGAGTTTAATGGTTCAAGAAGAAAATTTACCTGTCTACCTAATAACAATAAATAGCTTTCTTCGCAGGCACAGGGATATCTAGATAGACTGAAATACTATTATCACTAACACTGCATTTTACTCCCTAAGCTGCGCTTGTATAACATCTGATACACACCGCATCTTGCTTGGATGGCATGTGCAGTAGGCGCAGGGGGCAGAGTCAACACGGCACTGCACCCTCCTGCACAGCATCACGCTGACATCTATGC
Source organism: Dinomys branickii (assembly GCA_004027595.1). Lineage (NCBI taxonomy): Eukaryota > Metazoa > Chordata > Mammalia > Rodentia > Dinomyidae > Dinomys > Dinomys branickii. The sequence continues at coordinate 22,334 of PVLD010003015.1, forward strand.
AGCCTGTGCTCTAGCACCATGTAGCTGAGGCAAACAAAATACCCCTAAAAATCAAAATGTGATGGCGAAAGTTTGTCTTGTGGGGCTGACTAGTAGCTGTCTAGGGTCACCTGTGTCTAGGACATTCAACCCCATCACTGTGCTCAGCACCAAGGTGCCTGAATACATATGTACACAATGTCTTCTACCAACTGGAAATGCTCATTGTAAAATCTAACCTTACATAAAATTTTTATTCTATCTAGTATTAGGGTACTGTATAGCCCACTAACTGTACTAATCTCCTTTAAATTTGCAATTTGTAATGAAAATGCAAGAGTCATACTTCGACAAATACCAGGTGCTGAACTGCCTCAGTGTAGGCAACACTTTGGTTTTTCTCTTTTGATACAAGTTATCACCATGTAGTTCAGGTTGACCTTGAACTTATTATGTGGTTCAGGCTGGCCTTGAACTCTTGCAAACCCTCCTGCCTCCGCCTTCTGAGTGCTGCGATTATAGGTATGCACCACCACGCCCAGCTTACTTGGTTTTTCTAAATAGCCCCTCCTGAGATTCAAAAGGAACTAGGGCATTCACAAGTGCATTATTTCTCTGCAAATTGACAAAATAGGAACAAGTCAGTGAGCCTTCACCCTGCAGATGGTATTCTAGATTATGAGTGCACATGACATGGCCACAGCACCAGGGCCAGGCTCCGGCTGCACTCAGCTAGTTTGTGGTCCAAAAGGGGTAAAAAGACATTCAGCAGCAGAAGACCTATGTGCCAAGTCATATCAGAGGCCTGGAAAGAATGAGATTATTTTTTTGGTCCTTGGTTTATCATTAGATGAAGTATAGCTTCAATCATTAGATGTACTTTAAGATTACAAAGAAAATACAAATAGAAAATAAGCAATTTCACTTATCTAATACACTGAACTGAGAGCATGCTAATGAAAACAGCCTCTGCCTTATATGAGTTATCCGCACAATGAACATTTCCGGCGGATTAAGGTTAATTACTTTTCATACCAGGCACATAGCCTGGCTTCCAAGCTCACTCCTCTCGGACAGCAAGTCCTGAAAATCATGGAAGCGACAGGGATGACCACAGGCAATGCCCTTATCACTGCGCGTGCTGGGGAAGCAGAAGGCAGGGGCAACAGCAGCAACTGGCAGCTCGTAGCTCCTTATCTGGGAAGGTAGCTGACAGTCGGCTGGGCAGCATGAGAGCCCAGCACTGTTCTGACCCCAGCCCTAGCACCAGCCTTGACATTTAGGCCTGTGGGACGCCATGACAGACTTAAAGGCCCACTCTGGCCCCCAGGTCCCTGGCAAACACAGACTGAACAGTAATAGGGGCCCTTTCTGGATGCTGCTGCCCATTGCCTCCCTCAACTCAAGACAGAACCATCCTCTACTCAGCCTCCAGGAGTAAATGCTCCTGCCCCCGACAGTGACAAGCACTGTTGCACTTACTGCCCTCATTTCAGCAGCAGGTGCCAGCCTCTGTGTACAGGCGACCCTCATGGAGCACGAGGACAAATTAGAGTCAGAACAAGGTCATCTAACTCAGAAACACCACCCCTGCCCTTGTGCCCCTCACCTGCACACCGTTCTCCAGCAACATAAGAGGAGCTGTGTCTAAGAAATCCCTCTTGCCAGGAAGAAGCTGCTCTCCTATCCCGGAGGAAGGAATGTTCCCAGGGAGCCACAGGCACAAACCTCCCCATTATGTGCAGTATGATGCAAGAAATGACAGATTTTGACTCTGAGAGTCACCGGCATCACCAATGTCACTGCACAGGCATAAACGAAGACCTGGGTGCCATGGAAGGACCATGGCCTCTACCAGCAGTGACCTCTGGACAGAGCAGTAGGGCTGGACCAGGCACCCAGGCAGGCCTGAATTTCTGCTGTTTCCTACCACCTGGCAGCACTCACAACACCCAAATGTTTTCAAAAAGTTTTACCACACAATATTGGCATCAGTATTTGAACTTCTGATAAAAATTTGTGACTCTAATGCCTGATATCCTTCATCTCTGGAGGAAGGAGAGAAATTGTTTCACTACAGTACAGGAGTGATAATCTGTTTCGAACTGACAAGATGACTGGCTAGACAGAAGTATAGCTTAAATCAGGAAACAACTGACTACAACAGCTTTCAAAGTTTAACCTTTCCAAAGCATAGTAATGCTCTGTTTTCTAGTTACCGCTACCTTGGTAGACAGAGTATTTCAAAAAGAGTAGTTAAATCTGAAAATTATTCTTATGTCACGATGATTTAATGAAGTTTAGATACAACTAGAATTGGCTAGTGGAAGTTTAAGATGGAGGCTGTGCATGATCTTCAAGTATCTCAATATTCAGTAAAGAGTAGGAACTGGACAACTCCCTGATTAGGGGCACCAGCCACAAGAGGAGACAGGAGAAGGGGCACTGTTATAGCAAGAGGTTTCCAGCTGAATCTAGTCATGAAGAAATATCAGAAAAACTCCAGAAGAGGAAACTTCTATAAAGCAGAACCACATTCTTCAAAAAATCACTACTGTAAAAGGCAAAAAGGACTGCAGAATTCTCCCAGGTTACAGGAGCCAACAAGCTATAAAGCTAAATATTTCTCTTTGACTAGCTAGACTGGATCTTGAACTGGAAGAAAAAGAAGGTCACTATGAATATTGTGAAGCCAGATGATAGAACAGAAGACAAAGGTAAAGCATCTTCATCATGTGTTTACTGAGTTGCTAAGTACAGCTGATCCTTGAACATGGGTTTAAACTGTGCAATCTGCTTATACTCCCATATTGTTTCTCTTTGGAGACTTGTGATAATTTGAAAAAACTTGGAGAAGAACCACATTGCCTAGGAACACTGAAACAAGGAAAAGTTCAGTATGTCATAAATGCATAAAATATATAGATGTCTATTTTATTGCTTCCTATAAAATATTGCATAACAAATCTATTATACAATTCAATTTGTCAAACCAGTCACACAGACAAAGCCAATATAAATCACCATCTGTAGCTCAGAAATAAAGATGTAGCATTATAACCCTGTGAAAGTAACCTCACTGTGATCTTGAAGCCACCTCCACCTCATGTGGTGAGTCACGTTTGGATTGTCAACTCCAAACCCTGTGATACTCCTCATCTCCACAAGAGCTCTTCACCTCCAGTAACCTGTATACTGCAGTAAAAAGCAACCTCTCTGGGTGCCTGCACATTTTGCAATGTATAAAATATATCTAACATACAAACTATGTATTGACTGCTTGTATTTGGTAAGACTTCTGCTCAACAGCAGGTGAGAAGCAGTTAATTTTGGGGGAACCCAAAAGTTATCTGTGAATTTTTAATTGTGTGGGGGAGGTGGGGTGTTCCAGCCCCAAAGCCCCACACTGTTCAATGCCAAGTGTGTATCAATTAAGCAAGTATATCTATATTTTTAAGAAAAACATACTGAAGATTGAGCAATAAGGTATCCATATGCGTACAACATAGTCTCAAATGGTCACCTCTCCCCAAAATTTACATATTTATACAAACACATATAAGGTGCATATAAGATGCATATATACTCACATACACACAGTGAGAAAGCATAAGCAAACAATAAAGCAAGTAAGTTAAAATGTTAAAACTAGGTAACTGTTTAATACGTACATACACAGGTGTTCTTGCTGTATTTTTATTCCTGTAATTTTAAGAGCAAAATTAGACCCAAGTTAAGTTTAAAAAAATAGAATTAGTATAAAACAGAAAAAAGACAATTACACATATAAATACTTCCTAAGATTTAGGTCTAGGAAAACAACCAATTCATCACATATTAATGTTCTTCTAAAGAAGCTATGGGAGGGACTGGGGATATAGCTCAGTGGCACAGCACCTGCCTGGCAAGCATGAGGTCATGAGTTCGGTTCTCCATACCAAAAAAGAAGCTATGGGAGGTGAGAGAGGAGAGAAGAAAGTACCAGAGACGAGGCAAAGCAAGTAGGGAAAGAGTAAATGCAATAGTCTGCACAGACATGATCCCAGTCCTGCTTAAGAAGCCTGCAACTTTCAGAGGTGGCTGCATGAAGAATGGCAAGTGGGTGTCATGACCAAGGGCATCTGATCCACAGAATCACACCAAAGCCACAGCATGGATAGCAAGGCCTCAGCCTTGCTGAAATGACCAAAGTAAAATGACAAACAGAAAAATGGAATCAATCAATATAAAAAGTTTACTTGCTATAGAAAAGACCTCTTTAAGGTATCTTTTATATCAAAATAGCTATTATAGTACCAGTTTTGTATAGTTCCAACCATTCCACATTGACTTTTTTTTTCAGTTCCAACGATAAAAGTCTTGATTCTATAATTCATGCCAGCTCTACCAATGATAACCTCTGTGTCCATAGGAAGCTCTGTGTCCTTCCTCTTTTGTGCCTTAGTTTTCCCCATCTATAAAACAGGAATACAGTGGAAATGTTCTGAGGACCAGATGTGCAGCTGACACATAGCTTGCACTCAGTAATGGTTGTCTGCCACCACTGATATTACCACCAGGACAGTACAATTTGGAAGAACGAGTAACTGACAATAGGGTCATTTTTGAAGAACAAATATGGTACTGATCCAAGACTCAAACAGGTCAATAGGAGAGAGTATACATATTGCCAGAACATACACACACACACACACACACTTTTTAAAATATAACTCATGAAACATAATAAACTAACTAAAATAGGTTATTTAAAGAATGAGTTTACTGAACTGACCAATCTGGAAGAAAACCAGTTAAGAATCCCATTCAAAATAAACCCAGATGGAGCAACAATGTGCTTTTTAAAAGGCATGCAGAAGAAGAAACAGGTGAATTTTTATATTAATTTGGAAAAGAGACAGTGTTTCTACATGAGAAGCAGGAAAGAGAGGCAGAGAGGGGAGGAGGGAGGCAAACAGGTTGAGGAGGGAGGCAGGGCAGGGAAGAAGGAAATGACCAAAGTAAAATGACAAACAGAAAAATAGAATCAATAAATATAAAAGGTGTACTTGCTATGTGAAAGACCTCTTTAAGCCAAAAGGAAAAAAATGAAGAGGGATGAACCAACAACTTAGACTAAAATAAACTTAACTAATAAACAGCTGAAAAACTTTTAACCTCATTAATAACTTAAAAATGCAAAACAAAGCAGTGTATGTTTTTTATTTAAAATCAGTACAGTGCTCAGCACTGGCAAAAGCACAGCAAGTCAAAGATGTCCTTGAACTGGCAGTGGGCACAAGACGACATGCACCCTGCAGCCTGCCAGGCTCTTGCCCCTTGTTCACCCGCACATCACTTCCCTAGAAACCAGCACAGCTGCAGACTCCCGTACAGTCTCTGGTTGCAAGGTTATTCCCAACAGAGACAATAACCTAAGCGTGCGGCAGCATGGGAGCCGCACTCAAATCAAAGATGGAAACCCCACCATGACATATGCAATCATTAAGCAGCGGTCATGAGAATTATCAGGTATGGGCCCTTTTCCACGTTCAGCCATACTGAGAAAAAAGCCAACCAAGCCTATAGCACTACTTATCCCAGTTTTCCCAATTCGGGATGACTGAGTAAGTTAAAAAGGGACCATGTAACAGCGGCTAGCTCGGGGATCAGCTTACACGCTGTTCATACTTTAAAGGTTTTTTCTTGTTGTTTGGCAAATTCTTTAGCATGAGCACAAAGAACTTTAGTACTTGGTAGAAGTACTAAGTGCTGTCAAATATGACAAGATGTCACCTATGGGAAAAGAGACAGCAACAACAGCCACAATTTCCAAGCACTTTCTAAAACCTACTGAGTAGATGTTCATCAGCTCATTCTTGCTTGTTTCCCTCAGCGCCTGCGATGACCTGGCTCCATTTACTACTTCCTGTCTACAAAATGTGACCAGAGTACCTGCAGGAGGGTAAGTGGGTACATGGGCCTCCTCTCACCCTTCCCAGCCTTAAGCTGCTTCCAGACCCAGCCAGTCTTGCTTCTGTGGAGATAAAAAGACAGACAGGCCGGCTCAACCAGAAAATTGTTTCTCTTATGTTTTTCATAGTATTCTAAAAGGAGCTAGGCATGGTACATGTCTGTAATCACAGCACCTAGGAGGCTGAGGCGGGAGGATCACATGAGTTTGAGGTCAGCCTGGACTGCACAGTGAGTTCAATGCCAGCCTTGAATACTTAGAGACCCCTATCTCTAAAAAAGACAGAAAAGGACTCACACCTTCTTTCACCCAGAGAGAAATTTCTCACTCATCGTAGAGTACTACTCGACTTGTTAGAATGCATGTTTTCATAGGTACCCAGCCGGCATGATGCATTAAAATGCTTTGTCCACAGAGAAAGGGTTTCACCTGCCTAAAATGGGGTTCGCAAAGCTTCCAGCTCCCTGGTCATCTCAATGGCTACTATCAAAACCTCTTTATTCTCCCCTATTTTTGATGTCTAGATAATTTAATTATTTTAAATAAAAGCAAGCCTAATTTCTTCTTCCCTTCTTTATCCCAATAAAATACACTGGATGAGAGAGATATTTTTGCTCTAGAAAAGAAACCCAAGACCCTTTGCCAGGGACACTTCTCACCTGGAAGATGAATGTCTGCATTTGGTAATTAGAGTACAAAACCTAAGAGAAGTCTGCTTTCATTTTTTCATTAAAAAACAGATGCAAGCTCGATCCATCCACACAGGAACGCTTACGCAATCCTGCAGCTAGACAGTAAGCGGGTGTGTACGCTCCTCTCCCAGCATTCTGTCTGTTCTAAGCACAGTAAGGAAAGATCAATCCTTCACATTGATCTAATGCCCAAAGCCAGGCTCTTCACTTGAATTTCATTAGAAGCAGTTTACCTACAGGCTGAACATTTAGATAGAGAGGTTATGTATCTGATGGGGAAATAACTAGAAAAATACCACATTCTCTGACTGCTCCCACACAACACAGCAGCCACCACAGAATCCTGAGGAAGGAATGAGAAAAGAAAGAGGAGGGGAAAGGGGGCAAGGGAGCAAAGAACTTGAGGGCTTGGGGGAGTAGCAGAGACCATGGACCCCACCAGCTCTCTGAAAGGGAGTTTCCTCTGGTAGCCTGCATCTAAACTCTTCAGCAGGCTGAGGACAGTCACCAACCCCTCAACCCCCAATTAAAAAGTCTCTCAAAACAAAGCTTCTCCTGCAGAAAATCCTAGGCTTTCCCGTGAATTCTATCAAACATTCAAAAAAAAAGAATACCAAGCATTCACAAACTCTTCCAAAAATTACAAGAGGAGGCAACGCTTCCTAACTGATTCTATGAGTACTGCCCTGACCCCAAAGCCAAACACAGATATTCCAAGAAAATATTGTTGCCAACTACACCCCTTGGATACAGGCATCCTCAATAGAATAAGCAATAAAAAGGCTTGTACAAAACACATGAGAAACATAGAAAGGACCTCTCTTTGGGAACACTTCCAACTGAGCTTCCTAAAAATAGTTACTTATGCTCAATGTATGTGACAAAGACTCTACCTATGGGCCAGACCGACAGCAAACTATAGCTTATCTTTGTTTAGGCTCAACTGGGTGGAACAATTTTAAATTGTAAAAAGGCAAATCCAGCCTCCCTGTAGAAGCAAAAGCCACTCTTTCCTGTGGCCTGTGAATTCCACAAAGCACAAGTGCAGAGGGGCTCACTGGGCAGAAGTTCATACTCACATTTGTCAGGACAGGAAGTACCAAATGCTCAAAAGCAGTCAGATCAACCACATACTTCCCGACTCGGCAGTCAGGCTGCCCAGGCTGGGGCTCTGACCTGAAAGAAAAGACAGAATGTTCTGTGAAAAAAGTCCTGTGTTCTGGCGTTGGGTGCACCCACCAATCCATCCTCACTGCCACACAGGAGGCTGCTGTGACTCAGCCCTCCCTTGCAGAAGAGCTCTGTGCTTAAGTGTCCCCAGGACCATCAATGGACATCCTTTTCTCCACACCTTGGTCCCCGCAGCTCCAGAAATTAGGGACTAACTGCATGAAAAGTGGTTCTAGAGAAGAGGCCAAGAACTACAAAGACAGGAGCCTACATTAACTGTATGGCCTGCCTGAGCTTAAGTGAAGTACGGCCTTTGTGACCTTGTTTTTCATATGATGGTCTCTGTTCTTCTTTGGAAAGCTCTAAAGGCTTTAAGATTCCTCAAAACATGCAATGGCACTGGCTCAACCTAAGCCAAGGAGAAAATTCTCAGCCTGGAGGGAAGGCAGAGCAATCTAAGACTTGCTGAAGGTTCTAGGAAAGTTAGCTCCAAGTACTCAGACTAGAAATGCTCCCAGAACAGGGACAGGTGGACAACCCAGAGCTAAAACCCTACAGAAGGAAACATCAGTACCCGATTCTGGACAAGGGTCCCCGAACGCCAGACAAGGTGACCACATCAAATCCTGTCCTCCTCCTTCCATGCTTGACTTCTTCTGTATAAAATCCATCCACAGACACCCCATAGCACTGCAGACGCTCAGTGGCTTTCTTGATCAAGGTGGTTTTCCCAATCCCTGAAAGAGAAAAGAGAAGAGAAGGGCCATTAGAAGATTAGAAATTAGAAGAGAAGGGCCTAGCCGTCATTGGGCAGAGACAGCAGACTTCAGAAGGCAACCCAAGTGGGCAGAGAAATGGGCCCCACGCAGGTTTTATGGATACTAATTTCACTGTAATTATATTCCCACCAGGTGTTATGCATTTTTCACTTCAGTAGAAATAAGAATAAAATATGAGTGATATCTCAAAATTTGGTTTCTGAAAACAGTTACTTTTTCCACATCCAGTGACTCTCTAATAGTCAACTCCAGTTTGCATCCTGAGTTACACCTCTATTTCTCCTAAGTTTACCCTCTTCATTTTCTACCTTGGAAATGACAACACTCATGCTATAGCCAGAAGTTACCATTGGAGACCAGGATCTTTAAGAGACAACCTCTCCACTACGCTCCCTAACTCCTGAAAATATTTCTCCTAAATCCCATGAACACCCTCCACATGGTCACTTCTAACTTCTTCAAAAGAGCAATCCCATCGGGTGACAGCTCCTCCAAACATCATCTTCTCCAAGGTCCCCGCGCATCCTTCTGCCTACCACCAACTGGTCCCGACATCACCATCTCCAAGGCCCCAACCTTTCATTTGCCCTCAATCATGCCAACATCAACTAAACCATCGGCCCTGAGCTTCTCTTAAACTCATCGCCAATCCCTTCCTTATTAAGCCCTTTACGTGGTCCCTAAACATCCCTTCTGCAGGACCCCAACCAACCCCTCCAATATCACAGTACCTTCTCCAGGCTCCCTAAGATTCCCTTTTGCCTACCTCTAACCCTTCTAACGTCACCTTCTCAAAGGTCCCTAAGCATTCCTCCTGCTTGCCTCAATCTGTCTCAAATCAGAGCCGATGCACCTTGACCCTATCCTCCACCTCTGGCCCTTCCTCCCCTCACAGCTGGCCTGTGACTGCTCAGATGAGATCACCAATGTTTACAAGTACCAAGAGATGCTACCCAACACAGGAACACCAAACAACAATGTTAAGAAGCAGAAACCGGGGCTTCTGTAAGTCCTCACAACCAAGACAGGGAATGTTCTAGCAGCTGCAACTGGCGCTTGAAGGTACCAGAGTCACAGACAGTCCTGTTATTTCTATTGCCATCCTCAGAGTCATCACATTGCCCTTTAGTTTCCTTGAAATAAAATATGATTTCTTATTGTTAATAAACCTTTCCTGCAAACTGCACATTAATAAGAGCACCTGCTCCCTGGCACAGGGACAGCATGGACAGCTCTTCCCTGAAAGGGAATTTCAGGGCGCCACCACAGCATCAGCAGTTCTGTGGCTGCAAATTTATCCTCAGTTAAAGCACAAAGAGGTGTGAAATTAGATGTTCACTGTGCCATCTTCCTAACAGTGAAACGCCGTCAACATCCTAAGTATGGATCAGTAAGGAATGTTGACTTAGGACACCATGTATACAACAGCACATAAATACACAAAAATACCATGCAGCCATTAGGAAGAGTACCCTTTACTTACACTGATTAGCATGAAAATAATACATGGAAAAAGCAGGCTAACTAACCACAAAATATACAGTATTATTCTATTGATTTTTTAAAATGGCAAAATATGTATGTGTTTACAGAAGAAAAGGTCAGGACAGAACAAGGTTACAGAGCTATTTCTATAGGGTTTTCATATGACTGTCACTTTCTCCTTTAAAATATTCTTAATTTTTAAAATTATTGTTCTTACACTGCTCAGGTGTTACTCTTATTCCAAGAAAAAAATACACATTTATACTATATTTTGAAAAAGATAAAATGGAGGAACATAACAATTCCTGTTCAGAGGGGTATAATTTTTTTTTTTTTTTGCGGTACTGGGGATCGAACTCAGGACCCTGTGCTTGCTAGGCAAGCGCTTATTCCACTGAGCTATATCCCCAGCCCCAGAGGGGTATAATAAAGGGATGTGCATGTTGCACAGAATACACTAACAGGAAACACGGGTCAAATTTTTTTTATTTCCTCAGTTTTAGAAATCTCACAGCTAACTTTTCATGTTCATTAGCTGAACGGCTACTGTCTATACTTGCTAAGAAGTGGCCTCAGATGAAGGACACACCAGATGATAGCCACACACAGAAGAGAACAGGTCAGAAAGCTCTGCAGTTACTGTGGTTGGTTCTCCCTTGTACAAACCCTCAGATGAGGATTCAGGTGCATGTAGCTGAACTTCAGACATAACCAATACTCTGGTACACAACTAAGAAGGTGAGAAAGGGAAGGACACCACCAAGAGATGCCTTATCAAGCAAGTCACCACTGTGTTCAGCTGGAGAGCCCTATAAGATATTTTCGGGCTCATGGCTCAGTTGTTCTGAGGGGTGAAGAAAACAGAAGTTGAGCCACTAACTTTCCCCAGTCATGGGTAGAAGGCTGATGATTCTGAGTGTTAGGAACGCCATGGCTCTTCTAGCCAATGAAAGTTGGGCAAATGCTGAGTAACCCGGGGCTGAGGACATGTGCAGAGAGTGACCTCTTTGAGAGGATACTGTAGGTACCTGTTGATGAACACCTGAAGAGGATCTGAATAGCAGCAGTTCATGATATAGTAACAGACTGAAACAAATGAGAACGCCAGACACTAACTCCAAACCAAGGAGAGCTGTGCATACATAGAAAAGAAAGAATCAATTACTTGCTGGCTCTGCTGCGATGAGCTTTCACACTGTTACGATACTCCAAACGCTGACTACCAAGCTAATGAAAATTACTCGGTAACTGCGTTAGGAAGAGGAAGATGCAGAAGGTGGAGGGGTTTGAACACAAGTTCAAGAGGTGTCTTGTAAGTTCTTGAGTTTGAATTATGTGCACCTGAGCTTTCTGGGAAGACAAGGCGGAAAGAACGGCCAGGACTCGCACACCCTCAGCTGGAGGCAGCTGGTTTGGGACGGGGCCCCAAACGCAAGCCAAGTTTAAAATAAAGAACTCACACACCCCGGCTTTTGGAGACGGTTCGGTGCAATGCGTGGGCTGGATCCCTAGCCTCTCAGGCATTTCTCAAACCGCCCCCCTTAGCCACAACTCACACCCGCGTCGCCTCTATTGCCTGGTAAAATAAATACTCGAACTCTGAGACATTAAATGTAACCTTTGCTACTTAAGGTTATGTGCTATCTGAACCTCAGTGACTTCACCATCAGACCCGCCTCCTGCACAGGAACCTAGGGCACTCTGCCTGTGGGACGCCGTCGCGCCTCCTGCCCCGCGCTCCTCCGACGGCAGGGCTAGGTGCCCTGCGCCGCGGTGCGGAGACCCTCACCCCTGGGCGCCGGCGCTCCTCGTTCCCTGGGCTCTAGTGCTAGCCCCACTAATTGCCTCCAAACGCGTTTGTTATACGAGACCAGGCGGGGCCGGCGGGGAGCCCCGCGAACCACGGCCGCACACCCGGGCCGCGCTCCTGGCCGCGCCACAGGTGACTGAGCTCCCCGCAGTTCTCCGCCGCAGCCCCGCCCACAGCGCCACCCGCCCGTAAGTCCCAGAGGCGCAGATCCCTGCGGTCACCTGGGGGCCCGGTGAGGAAGACGTGCCGCACCATGTTGAGGGAGGTCACAGTCCTTGTCGCCGCGGATCAAGGTTCAGGTGCTGGTCGACCCCAGCCCCCTTATAACTCTGGCCGGGTCCTAGAGACCTACCGGAAGCAGTACTCCGCGCATGCGCCTCTCCCTCGGTTTGAGCGCGCGCTTCCATTTTAGCCACGCCTGCTAGTGCGCGCCTCTTATTTGAATACATCCAGTGTCTGTCCACTAATCGCTGAGAAAGCCCAGTGCCCGTGGATAACTGTGCTACATCTTAAGGACCCTAAGACCCTCAGTTTTTGCACAGTGTTCTCGAGGGGACACTTGCTCTTCTGCCTGGTCTCCACAGATACCGATTATCAGATTACAGCGACTTTCATTTAAAGTTCTCATTGATTTTCCTTGCATTCCAGAAATACTGTAGAAGGAGCAGTCATATTGGCTGAGCAGAGGAAGCTGGCTTCACAGACAGAGACTAAAGAAAGCAGAAATAACACAAGACATGCTGGTCTTTACAAAGTTACTCCCCTTACATGGTTAAAGCAGGGGACTTGCTTATTGTGCTGACTCAGGTGGACTGCAATTCCTGTTTTTTGCTAAAACTGGTCCATTTCAGACTTCACTTTGATTACCGGGCCCTTGGCACAGTGACTCCATTCTGAGTGAGTGGGGCTCCTGGGCCCTACTGTGGGAGCTTATCCCAAAATAATAGGCTCCTATAAACATTGCTTAACAGGAGTCATTAGTCTTAGGCCAGGCCTGAGCATCTATACCCTGTAGAAAGTTCCTGAAGTCCAATGGGCTTGAAAATCAAGCAGTCCAAAACTGCATCCCATATTCAGCCACACATGTGAAACTGTCTTCTCTTCACACCTTTATACCAAGTGTAAACTAACACAACAGCCACCTGAGGATCTCCTTTGTAAAGAATCGTGTAGCTCCCGGCTTCATTTAACCACTTCAAGCGCTCCAGTCAGCAAAATAAAGTGACAATAGCTTCGGACCAGCTTTACCTTTAAACTCTTTTAGTCTAACATGCGTACGGTTTGACTTGTGACCAATCGTTCTTTATCCTGGCTCAAAAATAATTTCAGTGTGTGCCCAACTTAATGGGCTCGGTCTCACACACAGACCTCCTTGGCTCCAGTTGTCCTATGAGATATGGCTTATCAGATGGTCTCAGTTTCTTGCTGTTTAAAATACCATCTTGAAAATCCATGATATAGCTGTCACTATCATTTCTGCAGTACTTATTACACTACGTATTGTAACGGCCCGTTATTTACCACGTCAATGGATACAATGGTTTAGGGTTAGGGTTCTTGCACATATTGCACCTGCAAATGAAGTCAATGAGTAGCTGATGTAACAAAGTAAACCCATAGGCGGATCAGGAAGAGAAGGGAAAAAGGAAGGAAAATATGTATGGAGTCAAATTGTACAGTATCTCTTATGTCCAAACTAAGAATTTTAACTGTTAATTATGTAACATTTTCCATCACTGACGAGCAATCTGGATTTGCAAGGCTCACAGAGGTTGGGTTATTTTCTTTTAGTGTTATATGATGGGGAATTCTTGCATCACTTTTTGTTAACTCAAAAATATACAGAATCTAGATATAGAGAATCAGTATCTCAGGGATGAGAAAGAAAATTCTTCCATAAGTGGATGTTCTTTGTTCATTTGAAACAAATTTATGGGGTGATGGTTACATTGCTATTTTCACTATGTGCTAAGTCACTGAACACTTAATTTGTAGAATTTTCTCTATGTATTGTTATAGGTCCATAACGACATAAGTTAAAGAACGTATCTATTAGAGATTTTTTTTTAATGGATGACATAATTAGCACCAAATACCATGCTAAATCTAACTTTTGCTTATTATCTTGTCAAAGTGCTGTGTATGCAAAATAGGCTTTGTCTTTTTTTGTCAAAGCATTTTGACTTTAAATGACTGGGCCACCTACCCACTCTCCACACCCCAGCCCTCTCTCCATTAATACTCTGTGCTCCAAGAAATGGTGACTATGTACCTTTTCCCAGACCATAGCTGGTGTCCAAGCTAAGGACAAAGGACTTTGCATTCAGCAAGCCACCTCTAACTTACTCAGCAACACACACACACACCCCATCCCCTTGTGCCACGCGAGTTACCAAGATAGATTGAAAGCCTTTGAATTAGGGATAAGAAAGGCAACCCTTCTTTGTCCAATGCACCTGCTGCTTTTTGTCCTTTTGCAGAAGTAAAATAAAATGCCTCATCAAAATTTCTTAATGTCTAAGTGCTTTATAATGTACACCCACAACTTGATTCTGGGAACTTATTCCCAACATATGGACTGAATGTGTGCCCCCAGTATATACATGACACTGCCCTGTGTCATGGTGAGGAGGCAGAGCTTTTGACAGATGATTAGGACATGAAAATGAATAAGATTGGTGCCTGTTATGGTTGATACATTGTGTCAACTTGGGGAGTTTAAAAGGTTAACTATGTGATTCAGCAGGAAGCCAAGGTGCTTACTTTGTACACATCCTGAGCCTGTGGAAGAGGAGGGCATGGAGATTGTGTGAGAGCTACGCGCCCCCTGGGTGGGGGCAGCCTGTTTACAAGGTAAGGGATGGAAAGAGGCTGATTGCAGCCATTCCTCCCTTTGCTGGTTGTTTTTGCTGTGCTCTGCTGCCCTGAACAGTTTGCCCTCTGCCATGTGCCACTGTGCCTTAGAACCAGCCAAGTATGGACTGAAACCTCCACAAACTGTAAGCTAAATAAACCTTTCCTTCCTTCATTTTGGGCGTTGGGTATTTTGTCTCAGCAAAGAGAGAAAAGTAACCAAGATAGCGCCCTTACAAAAACATGGAAGCGAGCTCTGTTCTACCTGCTCCCTGGTAGGTGAGCATACCAGGAGGTCAGGAGAAGGCTTTAATGAAGAACCTGACAGTAGTGGCACCCTGATTTTGGACTTCCTCCACAACTGTGTGAAATACGTGTTTCTGTTGAAGCTATCCAGTCTTTGGAATCCTGTTACAGCCTAAGCTAAGAACAAGGTGAAATTGCTCCAAGGACAGGTGACTCTGGATCTTTTTTACCATAACACCTGTATAGTATCCCTTGGATAGGACGCAGCACAGTTCTTCAGTGAAGCAGTCTGTAAGTCCCTCTGCAGTCTTCAGTCATAGAATGGCGAAAAGTCCAAAAACCACAGCTTGTTTTGTTTTCAGATCTCCCTTGACCCTGGACAGTCCTAGTTTGTTTGTTTGTTGGATTGATTGATTAAAGTTTTTAAAGACAGGGCCTACCTATGTAGTTTGGGCTGGTCCTGACCTCAGTATGTAGCCCAGGCTGGCCTTGAACTCACGACAATCCTCCTGCCTCAGCCTCTCAGGCGGTGGGATCACTGGCATGTGCCACCAACCCTGGTGAGACAGTCCTAGATTTAAAATTCCAAGTTCCCTTTCTAAAGAACTCCTTCAATTCCCAGCTAACAAGCAGAAGAAAGGGGAATTTTCTCTAGCCCCCTCAAACCAGTGGGGGTAAAGGAAGACAGTGTCAGAGTACAGTGTTCAGGATGAGCAAACAGGTGTGAGGAAGGCGGAGGCAGAAGTAGCTTCTGCTTGGCTTTGCAGTCCTTGCATGAGGGCTGTTGATAGTGTTCCGCTATGGCCATTCGTTCCGTTCGGATGCATTAGCGGAGGATTTACTATTTGTAAAATAATATGGCACTTGTCCTACTTTGAATCTATCTCTGATGAGTAGAAACAAAAGAAGAAACCCTTGCAACTAATGAATATTCAACAAGCTGGTTATTGAATATGCTCTCTCTTTTCTCCCTCCCTCCTTCTTCTCTTTCTCTATTTTGTTCCAGATGCTATGGGGAATAATAGGGACCAAGCACAATTCTGCACAGCTTTGGTCTTGATAAGAGTAGGTCCAAAGCATTGCCTATTACACCTGAGGCCGGGTTTTGAAAAAAATTCAAAATATCCAAAACATCCATGTTTTCTTACTCAACATAAAAATAACTTTATCCCAGCTCTAAAGGAAATAATTACTTCCCTACCCCTCTGGGTGGCCTACCTTGTCAAATGAAAGTTGCCAGCGAGAGAGCTGGCATTACACTAGAGCCACAACCTTGTAATACCGTATGTCTAACAAATGATAATGGCTACATTCATGTAGTGCTAGCTGTGTGCCAACTGTACTTCTTCGGCCATGACATATCACATTAATCCTGCAAATCACCACGAAAAGGTCGTTTTATACATGAAGAAACCAAAGCACAGAGAAGTTAAGGGTCGTGCTCAAGGCTGCCACCTTGCACGCACCAATCCATGTGCAACATATACATCTGCGGACGCCCCTCATGAACATACAGCCTGATAAATCCAACATAAATTGAAAATGTCCTCAGTTGAAGATGCACATAATACAAACCTACAGAACATCATAGCTTTGCAATGCAGCATACAGGATGTATTGGTTGTTCAGCCTGTGATGGTGTGGCTCCCTGGGGGCTGCTGAGCATGGCTTGAGAGATGTAAAACCTCATAACGCTATCCCAGGAAAAGAATCAAATTTGAAATTTGGAAGGATTTTCCTACGGATGTGTATCACTTTCACACCACTGTAAAGTTGAAAAACCGTAAGTTGAGCCATCTTAGGTCAGGACTATCTATCTACAAGTATGACAGATAGCTATGGATGGTACAGATATAGATATAGAGAGACACATGTAGATATAGGTGTAACATCTGATTCAGACCCAAGAGTTGGGCAGCGAACTCTGTTCTCTCCGCCTCTGCACTGTATTTCTGTTCACTGATGCAGCTTTTTAACTTTTGTCCTGAAAATAGATCACAGGCAACATCACAAAACAAGAAAGCTTGCATGAGGACCACAGACGTGGCCATTGGTTGCCTTTTCTTCTTCTGAGAAAGAGTCATATCATCGTGGGATAGGACATCTGAAATAAACCTGATAAAATCTTCATAGCTTTAACAGTATGCAAGCACTCTCTCTGCCTGATTTTAATCTCATTCTTCTCCCCAGGGATTTCCAGGATCATGATTACTGTCATATAGGTTCTCATGGAAAATCTAACTTGGAGACTCTTAGGTCAGTCAGGAATTGAGTGGGGCAGGCAAGTGCGCTGTTTCACCTCCAGGTCACTCTGGGCATGAGGGTGCAGGTGAACTGCCCCACTCCCTGCTGCTGAAGCTGGCCTCTTTCAGCCAGCACTGTGAGGTCAGGAAGCGTCTGTCTCACAAAGGTGCAAAATCAGTGATGTTCATTCTAGGTTCATTGTCTTTCCCCATAAATCATCTATGGCAGAAACGTGCTGCTTGTTAATGTGATCCAGCTGCACTATCCCCAGAATTGTCTGCACAGTGTAGCATGGGCAAAGGGGGCTGGGTTCAGTAAGCTGAGTGCCTCACACAGGAGGACCACACCCTCACTGTCTTTCTGCCCTCCTGCAAGCAGATGGTTTCACTGAATCTACCCAGGAAGTGCTGTGGTTCTGCTGCATGACAACTCAGGAAGAAATTTAGGAATCATTCATTGTTCTTTTTCCTGTATCTTCTTGGTTTTATTACCCTGCTGATACCTACTACCTCCTCTCCTGCACCAAATTCCACTGTCCCTCTTAAAACCACGTGTGATTGGAAGCCCCCTGTTGGGGGTATGTAATACATCAGTCTGTGGCACACTACTAATTTGGGGCATTTTAAGGCAGGTTTTGGTCTTCTCCCCCATTAAAAAAAAACCTCGTAGAGGCTAAGATTCTAGATTATGCAGTCTGGTTTTCGATTATCCCAGTGTGAGCCGGTTTGTTTGAAAATGTGGACAGACAGAACCGCTCTCTTCCTAAAATCCCAAACCCATAGGCCTCTTACCTTATTTCATAACAAGACTCCCAGCTAAATTTAGAGCAGTGTAAGGAGTTGTTGGGAAGAGAAGAGATTCAGTACTCTATTCTGGTCACTGTCCCACAAACCCTATATCTGAAGATCTCAAGATAGTTGACCTGTGGGTCAGCCTGCTCAAATGCAGCCCATCAATCCTTAAGGGTGCCTCTCTGCCATGGTGGTACAAAGAGTAGAAGTGGTGGCACTTCGTGGAGGGCGAGGCCAATCCCTAAGCTTCCTATGGCTCCTGGTCAGTGTCGGGGAGACGCAAAATTTTCCCAGGAGGATCTACCTCTTCTCCAATGCCTTTGCACATGCTATTTCCTCTGCTTCCAAGGCTCAACCTTACACTGTCTTCCACTGGCTAATATTTGCTCATCATTGCTCATGCCCCAGAACACACCCGTGTCCCTGATAGATGATGACCCCTGTCTTGGTTACTTTTCTCTCGTTGCTGAGACAAAATACCCAACACTCAAAATGAAGGAAGGAAAGGTTTATTTAGCTCACAGTTTGTGGAGGTTTCAGTCCATACATGGATGGCTCAGAGCCAGAGTGGCACATGGTAGAGGGCAAACTGTTCATGGCAGCAAACAACCAGTAAATGTGTGGAATGGCAGGCAAGCAGCCTCTTTCTCTTCCTTAACTTGTAAACAGCCTGCCCCCACCCAGGGGGTGTGTAGCTCTCACACCGCCTCCATGCCCTCCTCTCCCACAGGCTCAGGATGTATACAAAGTAAGCACCCTGGCTTCCTGCTGAGTCACTCAGCCAAACCGCTAGTCTCCCCAAGTTGACACAATGTATCAACCATAACACCCCCTTAACATCCTGAACCTCTAGTTCAATTTCACTCATCAGAATTGTCATTGAATGATTGGACTTTTAAATTCATTTAATGTATTTTTTTCTCTGCTAGAGCAAAGGCTGCAGAACTAGATCAAGCTTATTCATCATGAAATCCTCAGTGTCTACGTGCTTAATGAATGCTTACTAATTAAATGAATTTCTGAACTCAGTGGTTTACTTCTCAAAGATGTTTAATGTTCCTTATTGAGCTCTTTTATAAAGAAGTACAAATGAAAAGTAAGGGCCTCCTGGGTGTGCATGTGAGCACCCTAAATAAACATAGCTGCAGCACCCTCAGTCTTGCCTACCCCCTCTGTGTACAGCTTTCAGTGTTCTTGGGTAAAAACAGGACCCACATGACAGGTCCATCCTTAAAAAACAAAACTCTCATTTAGAAGCCATACCAGTGCACATACTTAATTATTTAATGATGCAAAAAACTGTATAAAAATCAATACAAGAGACATTTCATATTCAGTAGAATGATTACTATCCAGAAACAAAATGAACTGAAAAACAGAAAATGTTGATGAGGTTGTGTACTTGGTAGGGTCTACACGAGGTTTCTACATGGCAAGGGGTTGACACATCTTACATATCCCTTTAATGTAAAAGGCCTCCTGAACCTCCTATTCTGTTCCTGCGATTTCTTAGTTAAAGAAACCACTTGTTTGTACCATACAGTTTTTTACAGTTTGTGTTTTGATGAGCCTCATGGCACTGTGTAGTTTGCTGCTTTGTTCCCTGTGTTTCTTTGGTACATGAAGAGGTTTGACCCAAAGACCTGCCCCATGCCAGACAGTCCTCACCGTCCCTCACTGGCCTGTTGAGAAGTTTGGTGTGTGAAGTTTAACCTTCCTCTGGTAGCAGCTTCCTTTCCTTACTATCGTTACTGTAGAACTCAAAGTATACTAAGCTCCTTCCTAGTGCCAAACACTGTGCTAAAGTGACATGCACCATCTCCCTGAGCTCTTCATAGCAGTTACTGTGAGAGCAGAGTTTAAAATTTGACATTCATTGTAGCTGTTCAGCAGCTGATTCCATACCCTTTCCTCTGTTTGAGGAATTGCTCACCTTGAATCTTTCTTTGTAGGAGGCAGAATTTGCTCATTCCCTGTCAGATACCTTGTTTCCATCCAAAGCAGACACAAGGAGATTCCTCTTAATTGTTTGAGCCATGAATTGAGCTCACCCAATGCCAGCCCGACCCCAAGGTATATGAAATTATAAAGTCTCCACATCATTAAAGTCATTTGCAAGAAAATTTTTAACTGATGAGATGGAAAGATTATGAAGTAACAAAGTATAATGAACAGCATAGGATATCACCTATAGTGAAATGTGATTTCAACACACTGCAAAAAAGTAAAATAAAAATAAAATAAATTTAAAACAACTGCATAAAAATAATTAGAAAAAAGTAATCCAAAATGTTAACAGTGATATGGACAAATGGTGGGAAAGTGAGTTAAATTTTATCATTATAATCTGTATTTAATATTTTGCAGATTATGAATAATACTTTTGAAAACAGACACATACATAAACTCCCCCACCATCTCATATATGCAAATATACTATGTCATGCGGTTCATGTATGGCCAGGAATAAAGGCTTTCAAGTATGAAAGTGCATCCCAGAGGCCCGTTCTCATGCATAAATCAATCCAATTTCATTTCCGGATCTGCCGAGAGTGCTTTGCTGAAATCCAGATGTATTATAATGTCTTTGTATTATAATGTCCCTTGACAATGCAGTTCAGAAACTGTCTTGAAAACAGCTGTTTAGAAGAAACAGTCAATGGACTCAATGTGCTGATCTGGGGAAGTGGCCTAAAGTCTGCAGGGCACCGAGATGCCCAGGAGCTGGAGTCCCTCTGCCATGCATATGTTTGCACTCACACATTACACTTCAATTATAATCCTGCCAGGAGGCTTCCACTCTTAAGAATGCTCCTTTTCTGTTGTAAGACACCAGACCTGCTCCCACCCTGATAGTCTCAGATGCAGAGCACCAGGCATATAGCTTTCCATGGACAGCACTATGTCTTACAGCCTCAATCTTCCCAAAGGACTTGGTGACCCACATGTAAAAACATTGAGGAAGAGAGGAAGCCACTATTACCTGTGGATCATAGTTCTAGGGATACAGAATTCAGGCCACCTTCCCCTACCAACACTGTAATGGAAAAAATCTTCATGTTATGCAAACATACTCTAGCCTGCACTGGAATTTTAGGAACAGAGACCTGGAACTGGAGAATGGGCCAGAGAAGAGAAGTGACCAGTAGATAGTCTCAGATGCAGAGCGGGGCAGGAGGCCCAGGAGGTCTGACTCACAGTGCACCTAGAGTTGCTAGAGGGCACTGATAAACAATGGGGAAATTTTTCTAATGTCCCATACAATATTTGGGGCATACTTGAGCTAAAAGGTTACTTGTGTATCTGAAATTCAAAATCAATGAAACATTCTATATGATGGCTAGATATAGCAACATTATGTGTGCCTTGTTTCTAACTGTACTCTAGAAGTCTCCACATTCCAGCTCTATGTTGTCTCCCCAGCTCACCTCTGTGTTGGTGGCATGAGGAACTTAGGCCAGAATACATCAAAAGTCTTGATTCCCAAATTCTGTGTGAGATGCGAACAGGAGAAGAGAAAGCAACACCTGAGGCTTAGAATATCTGAGGCAGTTAAAAAGAAGAAAATGGTTATTGATAAGAGGAAATGTAGTCATTACTTCTCCAGTATGAAACTGATCAGAAGAGTCATTGAATTTTTTTCATTTTCAGGTAACAAGTTGAGTGTTCATAGTCCTAGTTTAAGGCTAAAAGGCAAGGTTAGAATCAAATGATTAAATAGAGCTCAGGTCAAATATTGATTTAACACGGCAGTGAAACTACACTTGGAATAATAGGTACACTTCGAGTCAGCATGATTAGTGTTGTGACAAACCACTGTCATCTACCTAGATTCACCTGTCTTCATTTGGTAACTAGAGACAGTTGCATGGCTTGGTTTTGGACTTTGCTACCATATCATCTTCATAGGGCATGTAGAGATATTGGTCACTGCACACAGTGACGTGGAGATATTGCCGACGTAGAGATATTGCCAAGTGCTGAGCATCTCTGTTGTAGTTCAAACAAGGGATTCATCACAGGGTGGGTTTGGATCTCACTGGATCCCCACTGAAGGGGACTTACCTGACCTTCCTGGACACCTGCCCTTACTTGGAGGGTTTTGGCTAAAGAAATTAGTGTCCTCCTAGACCAGTGTTCAGTAATCCCTGAAAAGTTGATTGCTTAATCTTCCCTAATACACAGTCACTCTGGTAAACGGTCACAGGTCCTTTTGCTGAAATCAAGCGGAGAAATTTATAGTGTAAAGTTTTGCCTAGTAGCAGGGCCCTCTTCTCAGGGACTTGGCCTCTCTTTCACTCATTGTCTGGGTCAGGGCCAAGGCTAGGGCAAGGCCAGTGAGGAACTCATGACAAAACCTAAGGAGACACTGTCAGGGCAAAGGAACCGCCAGCACTGCTTGAGCCTGACTTGAGAGTCCATTGATCCTTCCCTCAGGCTGCCCCTGCTTTCCTCTTGTTCAGATCCCAGGCTGGACTGCAAAGTGACCCAAGTCTGAGGGCTAGTGGAGAGGTAGCTAGAGTGGTATAAGGTGGTGACTCACTTCAGACTCCCTTCATCAGATACAAAGCTTCCCTGTTCATGAGAATGAAGTATAAATGGCCCAACATCAGGCTCTAGAGATACCAGGATCAACAGCAAAGACACTAAGGTCAGACTATTGCAAGCAGTGCTGTGGCCTGTCGCTCATCTCCACATGTCATTGGCTGTGACTCAGTGCTTCAGCTTGCTCCCTTGATACCCCCAATCTCATAATCCCAGGGAATCGGGAAACAGTTCCATGACCACAGTTCCCATGGTCTCTTCTACCATGAAGGTAATGACATCACTGTGTTCACTGTGTGCAGTGACCAAGAATCAAGAAAGAACCATGTAGAAAGTCCACAGTAAGGGTGAACCAGAAAGGACAGTACATTCTGAGTAAGTGGAAAGAAAATCTGCTGCGTGGGCATCACCAATTGTGCAACATGCCGGGTTTGCAGCTCAAGGGTGCAGCATGCAGACACCTGACACAAACAGCCACTCTTGTTTACTATGTAGTTGCATCTGGCTGGGGGCCTTGCCCTGTGGTTGCCACTCTGCTTTGCAGAAATGTGGCTGTTCCATGCAGGGAACACCAGATGCCAGTGATGGCATCTGGGGACACCACAATATCTTTATCTCAGAACCAGGTAATAGGACAAATTAACACAAATCTGAAGTCAGTTCAGTCTGGACTGGTTATGGGCACACTGAGAAACCCATTCGTAGGATCCCAGCTACAAAAACTAGAGGAAGCAAAAGCAGAAGGCCAACTCTACACAGGGCTCAGAAATAAAACAGCTCCTTGAATTTATTTTGCATCACTTTTCTGAGCTGTGTTTATAGCAAGGACTATAGAAATCGGCACCCTGGCTCTCAGTCTCTTCAGATGAATCAAACTCTCCCAAATTATCCTTCCCACATTACAAGGCTAACCTCATTCTCTTTGCAACAGAAGGTCTGAGTTATTCCAGTGGTCTCTGTATTGCAGTGTTTGAGCAGTAGTGGAAGCCTATAGAGACATAAATTACTTTCAAGCTATTCATGGACCAGAAGCCTAGAATCCTTTTTAGAAGTCTGAAGAGTTTGCTAATCTACCTCATGGCCTCCTACTATAATTAAAAAACAGCTTATAATTAATGCTTTTGTTACTTTATTTTCAACATGTTTTGTTAAATTACAAACCTTTGGGCACATTTTGCCTGCCTACTAGGTCTTGCAAATAAGCATTAGTTTAATTATACAAATTTTAAGTTGGAGGGAAAATTAATCTTCCTTTCTTCTTATCTCTTTAAGAGAAGCTATTTTTCTCCTTCTTCTCCTAAATAAATTTCTTTTGAAGCTCTTAGAGTTGCTTTCATGATGCAATAAATTTGGGATTGGAAAAGTTTTAAACTGATAGGTGACTTTTACAAAACATGTTCCTCTCTAGCTCATTATGGTTTTCATTTTGGAACCAGATGCTTCTAATTCTGCTTGGGAAAATGTCTCTATTATGTATTGGGCTCTATGCTTAATGCTTTACAGGCATTATCTCATTTGATCCACATAGCAAAGCTACTGAGACTGGCACATTAAAAATACAAGCTATGCATCCTTCAGTCAGTTTTGACAAATGCTCATGGAGGCAGAGAGCAGTTTCATCCCCCCAGGAAGTTCCCTTGTCTCTTTCCAGACAATCCCCACTCTACCCCTGACCCTGTTCCTGTCAAAACAGGGTAGTTCTGCCTATGTTAAAATAGTAATATATACATTTGTGTGCATTTGGCTTTATTCACTTATAGTATTTTTTTATATTCACCTGTGCAATGGTTTGCATGAGTTTCAACATAGAGGGCTCCTAAGTGAGCCCAGCCACAAAATTGAAAGAAAACAAGAGGAAGAAAGCACAAGGCTGACACTGCATGTGGCTCAGATATAAAAGGTAAATTTATTTCAGAATTCTTTTCATCCATTCCTTTCCACTTCTTCTTACTGTAGAGTCCTTTTCTATCATAGAGATGCAAGACACAAAACAGTTTTCCTTTCAGCTGGGATGCTTGGGTGTTGTTCCTCGTTGAGGTACCACAGCAAAAAAAAAGCTGGTGTAAATATTTGTATACCTGTCTTTGTGTGCATATGTATTTCCATCTCTGTTGGATAAATAAATACGTAAGAGTAGAATGGCTGAGTTACATAGTAGATATATACTAACTTTGTAAGAAATGACTTAATGACTAATGTATTTATGAAATTTTACATCTCTACTGAAAATACATGAATATTCTTGTTATTCCACATCCTTGCCAATACTTGGTGTTATGGATTGTGTTTAGATGTCCCCCAAAAGCCTCATGTAGTTATAGGTAGGGTTTTTTCAGAGGTGGCTGGATCTAGAGCATGTGACACTGAAATTGATTCATGGTGCAATACTAGGATCAGATCAAGGGTACTAGGAATAAGGGTGTGAGCGTTACCTGCCCTAAGTAGCCTGGATAAGATATAAGGGATAGCAAGAACTGTGGTTATCCTTTGTTGCTCTGCTGCCTTCTGCCTGCCATGAACTGTTTCTGCTTTGCCATGCCATCCTGCCTTGGAGCTAGACAACTATGGACTGAAACCTCTATAAATTGAGCTAAATAAGCTTTCCTCCTTTATTGTTAGGTTCAAGTATTTTGTCTCAGCAATGAGAAAAGTAACTACGACATGAGTTATAATAGTTCTTTACACATTCTGGATACAAATCCTTTGTCAGAGACAGCAAATGTTGGTTTTGGCACTCACTAGCTGTGGTAGAATTCAAATAAAGCTAAGTAGACACCCCAGAAATGTGTTGAAGTCTTTATGAATTAAACATCCACAAACCTAGGAGTGCACACTGCAGTGGGTGGAATGGAAGAGAGAGATGGATGGATGTCCTGAGCTGTTCCTGGAGTTCAGGAGACAGGCAGACCACACAGGCCCCATCTCTGCTGGAAAGGGATGCTTGACTCCTGCCCTGCCATGTGAAATTTCAGTGAGCAGCATTGTTACGCAAATACATTCCAGTTAAAGATGGTACAGGGGGAGCTGGCAGCAGAGGTCCCAGAAGGTGGGTATGCGAGAAGCCTACTGTTCGCAGGGGTAGGCTGTTCCATCCACAGCCACAGAGAACAGCAGGGAGGGACCGTCAGGAGAGCGAAGGTGACAGAGTACAGCCTATGTACGCTTTTGACCAGAGGGAAACAAACCAGGCACCCAGCAGCATGAAAATTACAAGAATAAAATAAAAGAATATAATATTAAAACTGGAGCAGAAATCATTTTAAAGGTGAGACACACCCAGTTGCTCTAATGGCCACCAGGCGCTGCCTTGTGTACATAGAAGACAGACATTTTTAAGGCTAACTTTGATTATCCATTTTGTTTCCTCACATCGTGACTTCAAATGCCAACGACTTCTGCACAAGGGTCAGAGGCCTCCTATTGTTTTGGTTTCTTCTTTCCTCCTTGAGTTTGTGACTCAGAGGTCGGTAAAAGGTATAGCAGAGAGCCTGGATCTGTGCAATGGACACGCATCATTAGGAAGTGTGTGTGCTCCTCCATTTTGTATGTTGCTTTGATATGTGGCTTTCCAGGGATTTTTATTAATTATTACAAATTTAATTAAATGACATATGACCTAAGTTACAAATGCACTGTAAAATCACAGTGCTTTTCAGACAGCATGCTTTTAGCTTCACTGTGTGCACTCAAGGTGTGATCTATCTATTTTCCGTGTGTCCACTCCCAATGGCAGGTGGGATATCATCTCTGTGCTGTGGGGACACTGCTGGATGGGGAGGTGCTGGTCATGTGAAGTGTGGCCTGTGAAAGGCCGGTACCATAGGTAATAAAAGATTTTCTCCATAGTTAAGGAATGTAGAAAAACAGTTTATTGAGGTGAACCCCAAGAAGAACCACACTGTCAGTGTGAAAGGCTGAGGTTTTTACAAGGTTTTGAGGACATAAAAAGAGTATGGAGTGATCAAAATAATCATGAGGAAGGTTTTCTTTTGGTCAGCTTGCATTCTCTTTATCCCACAGCTTGCACTCTGTTTATGTCACAGAAGTTTTATGTTAATAATTATATATTAAAGAAGCCAATTTGACCTGACCCACTACTTTGGCTCTCACGGAAGGTCCTAAAGCCTCACCACAAGAACACCTATATGTATCAACTTTGGGAAAAGGGCCACAGCCATTCAGAAGAAATGTGCATGTTTCACATGAAAGAGATGTTATTATGTTCCCTTACATGTAGTTTAGCCTGTGCAGAATGGTGTGGTCACTTAGTATGTGCCGGTTCAGAGAGGCCTGATGAGGCAAGGGGCTGGCTTCACTCTAACTGTATCATCACCGTAGACGAGCTCCTTTTCTGCCTCTCCAGCCTTCGAGAGGCTGTGTTCATTTCTCCTGGGCGTGGCAGGAGGTTTGGGATAAAGTCCCTCCTCCTCTGGCCCTGAAACAGGAGAGTAGGGTGCGGCAAAACTGGCTGCAGAAGTAGGCATGACCTGTTAATTACAAGATGCAGGACACATGTACAGACCAGTTTCCCAGGTCCTACAGATGGTCTTTGCAAGAACTTGAGCTGGCTTTCAATAGGATGGCCTGACCTGACCTCAGGCTGGGCAGTGGGATCACAGCTTTGCCTCTCAGACCCGGGTGTAGAAGTTCTCATGGGTTTCCTTGAGATTGGGACAGTATAAAAGGAGAAGTAAGCCATGAAGAGCTTGCTATCATAACTTTCCAGGACAACCCATGCTGTGTTTCCCAGACCAGTACATACTTTTGTTTTTCCTTTTATCCTCTTTCTCTTTACTTGGCCCAAGCTCGATCTGCAGAGCCAGTTTCTCCCTTACTCTTCACTTTTACTTTCTCAAATTTTGTCACTGTTCATTTGATCATTTCACCCAATTCTTTGTTCAAGATGAGAAGAATATGGAATCTAACCCCAGAGGGAAAGGCAAGCGACCCAGATGATCCACTTTTAGAAGCAAGCTACTGAATAACAACTCCACAGACCTAAAGGCACAACTTCGACACTGCTAGATTCCAGGGAAGCCCTGAGCTTTTCAAAGACTTTTCTGTCATCAAGTTTCTCACACAGGTACACACATATCAGGAAACTTGCAAACTGGGCATTGTCATATCCCCTGCCCCATGCTGTGACAGGTGCTGCTGCTTACTGTCCCCCTACCATTATCCTAGCAGGTGGGCAACACTATTTTCCATCCTGCAGGCCAGGATACCAACCACTGTCCATCTATGTTGTAGTTTGAGGTTTTGCAAGGGCAACAATACAGAGCACATAATTTATAGAATTATTGTATAAGTCACCCAAAGAGTCATACAAAAAGAGTGCAGGAAATCTATGTACACACTGAAGACCAAAGAATCCAGCTCAGGACCTGGATCCCACAGCAGTGTCCTGCATGAATCCAACTGAAGACCTAGAGCCCATAACAATGCCCCTGAGGAGTCCAGCTGTAGGCCAAGAGCCCAGAACAATGCCTCATGGAGGCCTGTTTCATGGATCTGTGCTGGGAAGGCCCAAAGATCAGTGGTGGAATCTAGAAATTGTACCAGAGGCATGAAGAATCTGTTAGCAGCCTGAGAGATCTGCATTGGAGCCAGGAAGTGATGCTCAAAGTAAGAACTGGAGCTCCCTTGAAAAGTACCACAGCCATCCTCAGTAACAGCAAGGTCCCCAGCTCTTCCGACAATGAGGACAGCTGAGTTCCCATCAGGAAAACCAACTTGACAAGCTTTTCCTGGAAACTGAGCGGTGTAAAATCTTCCTCTCCAGAGCCAAGAAGGGATGCTCAAAGTGAGGACCAGAGCTCCCCAAAAATGAACCATAGCCATTCTCAGCAACAATTCCCAAGCTCCTTTGACAATGAGAACAGCCAAGTTTATCAGGAAAGCCAGCATAAACTCCTCCAAGAGAACCAATAGTTCCTCACAGCTTCACAACAGCTTCTACCAGCTCCCAACAGCCTCTTCCCAGAATCCAAACAGATTCTTCTCCAGTTCTGCCTCTTATGCTGCTGGAAACAATCCTTAGGTGAGATCTCCCACACCCAGCACCACACTGGTTCAGTTCAGCTGGGTATTACAAGTTGACCACCAATTGTCAATCCACCACAGTCTGCCTGTGGGTTCCAGTGACTGATCCTCAGATCCTCTTTCTTAGCACCAAAGGGGCTCTTGCTAGCTAGCACTTATTTATTTATTTATTATAGAGCCTTGAATCCAGGGTCTTCACACTGATCTGTGCCCCTGGTTCTTACTTTTTAAATTTTGAGACGGCATCTTGCTAAGTCACTAAATTACCTAAGCTGGGCTCAAACTTGTGATTCTCTTACCTCAGCCTCCCAGACTGCTGGGATTATGGTGACCATCCCACACTGGCTTGGAACTGTACATATTTTGACACACTCCTAGGTGATAACATAGCTGTGACATAGTCACATCCTGTCCTTACTACTTGTTAAAAGCATGATTTGTTAAGTCATTTTTCCATGAACCATGACTCTTCACTTGGGCTTGCAGATACCCAGTGTTACAGTTGATACATTACCCTTCTGGGATGTTGTTTATTGTGTTAATTTGGGAAGTTTAAAAGGTTAACTATGTGATTCAGCAGGAAGCCAGGGTGCTTACTTTGTATACATCCTGAGCCTGTGGAAGAGGAGGGCATGGAGACTGTGTGAGAGCTACACGCCCCCTGGGTGGGAGTAGGCTGTTTACAAGGTAGAGGAGAGAAAGAGGCTGCTTGCCTGCAATTCCACACATTTGCTGGTTGTTTGCTGCCATAAACGTTTGCCCTCTGCCATGTGCTACTCTGCCTCAGAACCAGCCAAATATGGACTGAAACCTCCACAAACTGTAAGCAAAATAAACCTTTCCTTCCTTCATTTTGAGTGTTGGATATTTTGTCTCAGCAACGAGAGAAAAGTAACCAAGACACCCAGTATTGGAGACTAAAAGTCAACAAAATTTGACCATTTTGTATCCTTTGTTTCCCTACAACTTTGGGTCAGATCCTTTCTCAGCTCTGCCTATAGGTATATTAAGCATTTAGGGTGTGTCTGTCTAAAAGTCGGCACAACAAGCTTGCTTAAACTTAAATTTACATAATCTCATCCCCTTCAAGACTGAAGACAACTGGATGCGGGATTCCCAAGGACATTCAACTAACTATGCTTGAAAATCTCCAGCCATTGTCCTGAAGCTGTGATCACTTGGATGCCAGGAAAAGCAAAGCCCCACCCAACTGAGATCACCACAGGTAGTCCTTTCCTGGGAATGAGACCACCCTTTAGCCAAAAGGACTCCAGAACCATGACACCAGAACTGAGATAATCATCAGCTGCACCCCTGCCCACAAGTTAGTCCTTAAAAGCTGGCCTTTATAAGTGGGCTAGTCTGAACCCCCGTAGGGGAGTGTGCCTGCTCTAGCTACCTATACTGGAGTCCTTTCCTATGTTTTCTCTAACTTCCCAGTTAAAGTTCCTTTCCTCCATAAATTTGTGCTTTTGTTTTAATTTCCATTATTACTGAAAGGAAGGACTTAAGCTAGTGAGCAACAGTGATACAGCTCTCCTGGTCTGGCTATTTTTTAGGAGCTGTGATAAAAGGAATTTGAAATGTAACTTCAAAGTCTTGGTCTTCTACGCCTGCCCCTATCTGCGCAATAAATTCCTGATTAAGTTTTAAGTAGAGTTTTGCCGTATTTTTTTTTTTAAAAGGAATCACTTAAAGCATTTACACTGTCCATTAGCGTGGTCCTGTCTGGGCACTAAGTTCACCATCCCTTCTTGAATTTCCTCTCCTGTCACAGACTCTGCTGACAGCTCAGCTCTTGCTCTGGTCCTGCACGACCTTGGCAGGCACCCCATGAATCTCAGGTTTCCTCACCTGTGAAGTGAGGATGCCCTTTCTGCTGAGTCAGGTAAGGCTTTGCTAGGATGCAGACATTTCTCTACTGTACTTAGACAAACCAAGTGCCCAGGAATGTAAAACGGGGAGCGTGAAGCTTATCTCCTGGGGAGCTCGGAACCCTCCCTGGCTCTCTAGCCTTCCTGTGGAGTCAAACACCTGGTGTGCCTTCCCTGCCCTTTGCCCTGGCCTCCCAAAGAGCTTGAGCTTCTACAACACACAGCTAGTCAAATCTCCAGAAGCTTTGCAGGCAGCCAGCCTGCCATACCCCCTCTGTCTGTCCCCTGACCTCCCTCACTCAGGTTAGCTAGGTCATCACTTTTCCCAAATACCTTCCCTTATGCCACGTCAGGGATAGGAGCCCTTCTTGTTCATATAGAGAACTAAGTTAGGTAAAATATTGTAGGCAGTCAGAAAGGGCTATGCCCTCGAAGGAATCAGTGCAGAAGATACATTACACCTGTGGTGGAGGTCCATTCACTGAAGCGCAGTCCTAAAGACAAAGATGGAATGACTATACCTACATACTTCCCTTAGGGATAAACAATAATGATATTCTAAATAGGCAGCAATCACCTCAGTGGGAGGCCAGGACCCTGACCCAACCATTCCAGGAAGGGTCTTTGTTCTTTCCATGCACACTTGCTATGTGACTAGCTTCCCCATGTGATCAGTATTACCTGAAGGACTATACTTGTAGTCTTAGTTGATCATAGTTTTGTCCCACGTTATACCCACCTAGTGATTTTGCACCCACGTTGTGGTTTTGCTCTGTAAAACTTGCTTTGAGAACTAGATTCAAGGGCAAGCCACTTTTCAGGTCCGCTTCTGTCTCCCTTAGAAGCTATTTTTCCTGCAATAAATATTTCTTACTCTTAACCTTTGTTGTTCTTTAGAAATCATTCTTCGATTTGGGGGGACACAAGCTTGGCATATTGGACATCTAGTAGGTTGGGAGTTACAACATTTCCCCTGGAGGTCCTATATCATCCCTGTATCACTGTGACCACTCCTACTCCTACAGGTAAGTGTGCCCAAACAGTCCAGGTGTTTGGGGATGACAAGGAAAGAATTGCCAAGTATACACCTTGTAGTGTGTAGTAAGTTTATTGAAGATCAAGGGGCAGCAGCAGGAATAGGTGGAAGGGTGAAGTGAGCAAAAGAGTAAAAGAGACTTTGTAACTCAGGCTTGCAGGATTTATAGGGTCAGACATACACTGGCCCTCGGTGCCTCCCGCTGTCTCTCTTTACTGATGTCAGCAATCTGCCTGACCCAAGTTTAAACCTGAATAATCAGTAGGGTGTTGTGCTTAAGGTTGGATGAAGGAAGGGGAGTGGCTTGCTCAGCTCCTTCGTTTCTATCTGTGCTGCGACCACTGCACATAACAATATGTCACAGCCTTTCCTTACCTGCACCCCAACTCAAGCACACACCCCGTATTTCTACTCGCACCCTCACAGTTCACACAGTGTGTGACACACAGCTGCTGCTCAGAATAATAGCAGTAATCATGAACGAATGCAAGAGAGAGGAAGGCAGGCTGTGGCTGGTCCTTCAGGAGAGAAACAGACCAGAGCTCTGAAAGTGTCCATCTTATGAGCCTGAAGATTATCTAGGGAGGAATGGGAAGGGTCAGGGATAGGTTAGGAGGAGTTGCGTTGCATCATCCATGGGACTCAGACCTGGGAGCCACATGGAAGTTTTCCTGCGCCACAAAGGCAGAGTGAGTGGAGACCCATTGCTGGGGCTGTGTTGTGGGAAGGATAGTGCCAGTGGAAAAGCCCTAATGTCACGCACACAAGCATGTGCAGAACTGTAGGCCCTGCCGCCACCTAAGAACAAGATCTTCCTGCAGTGAACCAAGCTTTCTCCTTTGTTTGCCCTGGGTCCCATCACCAGGGAATCGTTCTCCATGACAGTGAGGCAGCTCATCACTCCTTAGCAGGATTAAGGCCTTCTTGGCTCCCAGAACATGCAGCAGGAAAACACCCACTAGCTAAGTCCAAGCCCAGTGTCCTCTGCAGAAAGGCCGTATCTGCCTGGACTACTCTTTTGCCTGGACGTGGAGCAAACATGACTGTTCATTTAGTAAACCACTCAATTTGAATAGCTTTTCAGCTCTCATCTTGAAAAATTGTTCTAAAGTTCACTCTTTTTTTTAGTACTGGGCATTGCATCTAGGACTTTGCACTGAGCTCTATCCCCTGCCCTTTTTATTATTTTTTAAAATTTTGAGACAGAGTCTCACTAAGTCACTAAGTGCCTCCCCTGGATACAAACCTTTGATTCTCCTGCCTTACTCTCCTAGAGTGCTGGGGCAACAGACCTGTGCCACCATGACTTGTCAACAGTCACTCTTGAATTAGTAATGTGTTTATGCCCTCTCCAGCCACCCAGGTGACAGGGAGGGGGTTTAAACTTACTGTCACCTCTGGGGAGCACACTCTGTCCAGCCACTGCTTCCTGCCAGAGGAGGTGTCCAGTAAATATGTGTTCATCTTATTCCATCGACTCCTCTCAGTCTCAGTGCATACAGGTCTCTGTAGCAGTCATTTTTATCTCATGATTTGGCTTCTAAATCATTCTTTCTCAAAATGAAGTCACTTACTTGTATAATGTGGGAAACCTGGCCACGGGTCTGCAAAATGGTTCGGGTCAACTCCCTTCAAAGAAAGGCCTGGCCTTTTGAAGAACACACATGACCGCCTAATAGGATGGAGCAGAGCGTCCCTCCACAAGCCTCACCATGCCTCGATGTTTCTGGGGCCTTTGAGGCCTTGGGAACTCCTGGCCCCTTGTCTTAGCTTTGATGTGCCTCATGAGGAAGGCACAGTGGGGCATTGTGCCCTGGTTCAAATTTACGCCGTCCTTTTTAATTTGAGCAAAACGCTTTTACAGGAGACTTGAGCAATAACCACATCACAGGGACGTCTTCGAGTAGCAGCAAACATCTGCTCTGAGGCGCACGATGTGCACATGGCCCTGATGGGCACAGCCTCCACTGAAGAGGTGCAGATGTCTATATAACAGAGGAATTTTGTTCATAAGATGCTTTGGGTCTGGACTTTTTCTTTTGCTCTTGTTAAATACAGAATTTAGCAACCTATTGAGAAGCAGGCGTTTCATCTCCACCCTACAGAGCCAAATTGTTTCCTGCTTCCTTCTGGCTTCTTGACTGATGGACAGTCATGGTCTCTCTCGGGGTGTTAGCAGAATGCTGTCAGAATGGCCGGTGGTGAGTGTACTAAACTGGTGTGAAGGGAGTGTGGGGGTATGTCTTCCCATGGAGCAGAACTGAGTGTGCAGAGACCTTGGCTTTCCTGCCTTGCCACAGTTGACAGGTTGCCTGGAGTGAGTCACCACCCTCACTGCGGGTGATTTTGCATCTACAGAGCTCGGCAAGGAGTCTCTTCCAAATGGGCTAAAGAATTACCCTAGCCTGAGATGACTTCTCTGAAGTAACGTGGGGCCTTGGAAATTAAGTCAATTCATCATAATTTGCCAGAAAAGGTTAATCAGAGTGAATTTTTTGCTAGCTCACAATGGTCCATTTTTATCTGATCACATTCATGAACTTTTTTTCCAAATACGCGTTCCCCTTGTGTGGCTGCTCTCCAGGAGTGTTCCAGGGTGACACTATCAGATGTCACAGAAATGTTAGGCCATTGCAGTTCACTGCAGTTCATTTTCACAACTGCATGCCAGGCATGACCCAGCAAGCCAGGAATGGGTGAAGCAGAAGGATTTCTGTCCTGCTGCTGTGGGTGATGCTGTGACTTCCTGCCTGGTGTCCCCGTATCCCCATCCCTGGGACAGATGTCTCATCATCATCTCCTGTCCTGTCCTAAGCCGAGGGTGAAAGGTTTCAAATTTTGCCTTGCTTGCATTCCAGAGGGCTCTTAACAGTCCAAAAAATACCATTACATGAAGAGTCCCCTTTAACATGGAAGATGGTGATATGTGGTCACTTTTTGCTTTGCCACAACACAGTGCCAAGGCTCCGCTCGGGGTTTTTCTTCTGCAAGGTGCCAATCACAGTGTCTCTGTTGGACACTGGAAAGAGCCTACCGAGCCTCAAGGTGACAGAGGACAGGCATCCTTGCTGTGGTGAATCAGGAGAGCTCAGACAGGCAGGAGGAGGAAGAACCCTTCTCATCCTGCTCCTCTCTCTGGAAAAGTGTTTAGATCTGGTG
This sequence comes from Dinomys branickii, assembly GCA_004027595.1. Classification (NCBI taxonomy): domain Eukaryota; kingdom Metazoa; phylum Chordata; class Mammalia; order Rodentia; family Dinomyidae; genus Dinomys; species Dinomys branickii. The sequence continues at coordinate 56,992 of PVLD010003015.1, forward strand.
ACTGGCTCAGGAAGTAAAAGTGGCTTTGCTTCCCATTACCACTCCTGAGACTGAGGCTGACCTAACTCAGCTGTGGGAGGGATGGGAGGGAACAAGACAGCTGGCCCTCAGGTGGGGAGAGGGTCTCCTCTTGGAGAGCAGCAAAGGCTCAATGCATTGGACCCATGGGCAGGGGGCTGCCTCACAAGTTGACAGCAGTCAGGGTAACGAACTTGATCATGTTAGAAGAAGCCACTCTTCTAGAAGAGCATCTTCTTTGCCTTTATTGCAACCTCATAATAAATGCTACCTTCCCTCCCTAGACAGCCCTGGCAGCAGCACAGGGGCCAATGTGGCTCAGCCCAGGACCACTGCAGTGAAAAGAAGCTGGAAAGTCCACCTTCCCTCCCTAGACAGCCCTGGCAGCAGCACAGGGGCCAATGTGGCTCAGCCCAGGACCACTGCAGTGAAAAGAAGCTGGAAAGTCCTCCTCACCCTCGCTTCAAGCCCGCTGCTCACTCCCTAGGGATTAAAGCTGTGTGTCAGTTTCAGGACTGGGACTGACCATAGCAGTTCACTAAATGGGGCCGAAAGAATGATGTTGCCACTTCCGCATTCAGCCTTCTACCTAGGAAGAATTGGACTCAAGATTTGTCCAGCCTTTTAAAGAGACATTATTTGACACAGGAGCTTCCCACTGCCCACTTATTACTGAAGATGACACTGATTTTTTGAGAAAGAGAAGGAAATAGGTCTGGTGTGGGGTCTCATCCAGGAGGATTTGTGACCTCATACAAAGAGGAAGATAGAAGGGGGATGTCTCTTTTGGGAAAGGCTTCAGGCTACAAACTGGGAAGAGAGCCTGACTCAGAAACCAAACAGTGTCGGACTTTGATCACGGACTTCCCACCTCCAGAACTGTGAGAAAGAAATGTCTGTCATTTAAACCACTTGTCTGTGGTGCTTTGTTGCGACTGCACCAGAAGTTAAGGCAGATGTCTTCACTGGAAACACTGTAAATCTTTTTTTGCAAAAGATGAGTAAGTTAAACAATGGGACAAAGGTACTATGACAGGAAGCATCTCTTGGCCCCCTTTCTCTTGTTGGGCAGCCCTTTGGGGGTAAGAGTATGAGGTGGCCTCCCATGTTAGAGGAAGGCATTTTCTCCTTTCTTTTTCTCTTCCAAAGGAACAATATTTCTTGTGACCACAACCATTCACAATAAAACATAAGTAGGCCAACTCCAAACATGACTCACAGAGCAACTGTGGCCAACAACACTAATCTTTCATTTAAATTTATGTCAGTATGACATTACAGCAAAACATGATATAGTTGCCAAGGGTATTCTCTGTAGGAAGTTACAATGCTTCCAGCCCCAAGCACAGACACAGGAAAGGCTCAAGGAGTTTTCCTCATGATGACAAATGGAAGTGCCAAGGTGACAAAAAAGAAACACAGATGTGGCTTTGTCCAAAGTCGTTGTCATGTGTTGCTCTCTCCCTCTGACTCACACGATTCTCCTACACAGGAGTGCTCTAGACAGCTACGATGATTTCCTCAGAGTCGGCTTGAATTGAAATCTCTGTAAGCTTTGCTCTGTATGTGCCTATAAAATTGTTGTTCTGTTGCTGTTTGGTTTTTTTTTTATTTCTTGAGATAGTCTCCCTATGTAATTTAGGCTGGCCTTGAACTTATTATCTAGTTTAGGCTGGCCTCAGACTTGTGGTGATCCTCCTGCCTCAGACTCCCACGTGCTGGGATTACAGGCAGGCACCACCACGCCTGGCTCGTGAAACATTTTAGTGAAGAAAATTAATAGATTGTATAGCTCTTCTTTTTAAAAATATCATTAGAATTAAAGTATTGCTTTTATTAATGAATAAAATTTTGGCTCTGAAACATGAACAGTTATTTTGTTTGTGTAAAAATCTTACAACTTCTGGCAATTTTTGCAGTCATACTAAGTGCTCGAGGTTACTTAAAAAATAAATCAAAGCAGCGCCAGTCTTACCAACTGAAGCCAAAGAAGAAAATAACTGATTTAGATCCAGCCTTAGTCATGGACGGCACAGACAGTCATGAGCATGGTATATATATTTGTCTAGAAAACAAAACCAGTAGGGTCTATCTATCTATGTACTTATCTTCTATCTATTCCATTACCTATGTTTCTCTTTCTGAGAGAGAGAGAGAGAGAGAGAGAGAGAGAGAGAGAGAGGAGAGAGAGAGAAATTTGCTCATGTGACTGTAGGGGTTTAGAAAACTTCAAGGCATGCCAGCAAGCTAGAGGAAAAGCCCCATGGCCAAGGCCATTTGGAGACAGAATTCCTTCTTCTTAGGAGAACTTAGCCTTTTAAGGCTTTCAACTGATAGAATGAGGCCTACCCACAATGCATGGTAGAGGGCAATCTGTTTCACTGAAGGTCTAACAACTGAAATGTAGAAAAAATAACCTTTATAGGAAGGAACATCTAGACTGTTATGTGACCAAGCCTCTGCCCCTACAGCCTAACCAAAATGGCACACAAAATTAACCATCAGAATGTTATATGAATTGCACAGGGTGAAACATCCAAGTTAGAAATTTCCATTAATGACTACAAGCCTATGCTTAGAACAGTAAGTTTATCTTAGCCACCTCACTTGTTGCTCAGACACAATGTACAACACCTACAACTTTAAGGAGGAGAGACTTGTTTTCGCTCATGATTTGTAGAGATTTCAGCCTATAGCTGGCTGGCTCCAAAGCAGGACCTCTCGGCAGAGGGATATGGCAGAGGAGAATTGCTCATGCCGCGGCAGACAGGAAGTAGAGAGGGTGAGGGGAGGAGCAGGAAGGCCGCCTCTTTTGACCAGGCCCCAGCTCCCAATAGCAATTCAGCTGTAATCCAGTCATATTTCAGAGGTCCTGCCTATATTGTGAGAAGGTTTAGAGGGACATCTAGATATAAACTGTAACAGAATTTCGAACTTTAATGTGCATCTGAGTTATTAGGGCGCATGATAAACTGCAGGTTTCTGGACCCTACTCCAGGAGAATCTTCCTCACGAGATCACAGGAAGGGTCCAGGCATCTAGGCCTCCCAGGGGCTTGATGCAGACAATTTGCAAAGTGTACTGTGCAACACCAAGAAGTAAAGTCCTTATTTTAAACTAAGTGATTTCTTAGTACTTATCAACTCTTTTAACTTATAATTAGTCTCTGTTGCTGGTGTCAAAAGAAAATCAAATTAAAACATTGCTATACTAGTTTGCTAGGACTGTGCAGACAGATGGGTTGAACAACAAGAATTTATTGTTCCACCGTCTGAAGGCTAAGAATCCCCTGCCCGTGACAGTGAGAGAGACTCTGACTCAGGCCTCTGTCCTGGCTTCTGGCATCTTTGTCATTATGTGACTCGCAGATGCACCATCCTGACCTGTGCTCTCATTGTCATGTGGTGTTCTCTGCATATGTGCCTCTGTGTCCACATGTTCTCTTTTTTATAAGGCCCCTGAAAAATAATCTTAATTAATGATATCTATAGTACTTTATTTTAAAATAACCTCACATCTTGAGATATTGAGGCTGAAGACTTTAACATACAGACTTTGAGATGGCATCATTCAACCCATAAGAGCTGTGTTATGCACTAAGGCAATAAATGTTTGGGGACTACAAGAAAACCTTCTGTGTAGGAGATGGCACAAGAAAAGTAGACAAGGCTCCCTACATGGTGCTGGTATGTTCTTTAATTTCTTTGCTGGACTTTACTTCTTTGGGATCTTCATTTTCCAGAGGAAAGTGCCTTGGGAAACCCAAACTTTTCCTGTGACCTTCCCTAGAAATGTTTCCATAGAAAGCATGGATAATATACACCAGGCCACCTCTGAACTAAATTGTAAACATTCTTTTCTCTTTTCCTAGTGATAGGGCAATAGGGACTCCATTGTCTTATTGTAACTCCATTTAGAAGTCACTAAAACTTTAGATGAGCTCAATTCTCCACTCCCTCCCTTATAGCTAACAAAAGAAGAACAGAGCTATAAAATGAGAGATAAATAGTCAAAACAAATTGTAGATAAGGCACATTTTAACAATACTAACAACCTCCTGGGAAATGTAAGCCTTATGACCATGATGTGGCATTTTTGTAAAACTCATAAATGAGGTAATGTGGTTACCAGGGTTACTTGTAAAAGTATAAGAACCCAGTACAAAGTTCTCTGGTTGCCAACATCTTGTTTTTCTGACTCTTGGTCAGAAAAACATCATTCACATGCTTCAATAAAGCTTAATTCGTGTCCATATTTTCAGCCTTTTGTACCTGTCTCATTGAATCTCACCGTAACACTAGGAGTGCTCTTCCTGAGATTTGTCTTTGAAGTCACTGACAGAACTGTGAATGGGGGAAATAGGTGTCCACAGGTCCTCGGTGGCTCATGTTATGCCAAAAGAAAAGAGAAGAATAAAATAAACATTCAATATTTGGGGAAAAACTGTGCATGTTGAAAGCTCACAGACAATTAGTGCTAAAATACTAAACTTGAAAGAGAATTTAACAAGGTCATGGGATATAAAACCAATTACAATTCTATATAAGTGAACTAAACAACTAGAAAATGGAACTCAAAATAAATTTAATGAAAGGTGTATGTGACTTCTGCCTAGGAGAAAACATAATGCATCATTAAAAGAAACTAATCAAGATCTAAATAAATGCAAGAAATAAACCAAGTTCAAGAAGTAGTAAAAGAATAAGACTCAGTATTGTAAATATGTGAACTTTTTCTACATTTACCTCATAGTGAATGCAATCCTGATCAATCTTCTAGTAGGACTTTGTGAAAGTTTGCAAATTCTAAAATTTGTACAGACATGCCAAAGACCAGTGATGGCCCAGGCACTCACTAAAAGCAAAGGGGAATGATTTTCCACTGAGTGTTAAGAATTGAGAATTATTATAGACTAAAGCATGTTAAAAAGACAGTGCTATTTGGGCAAGGAGAGGCAACTATTCCAATGACCAGGAAAGAGAATCTAGCTCTCCTCACATGTGGACACTTGATTTATGATCAAAATGGCATCATTAACTGACAAGGGGTGAGTGGTCTTTCTTAATAGGTGGTGAAGAAACAAATGCATATGTATATGGGAAAAGTTGGAACTTGAGCCCTACCTTAGACTACACACAAAAATTAGCTCAAGGTGGATCTTAGAACTAGATGTGAAAGTTTGCACAGTGAAACATCTAGAAATTAATGTAGGAGAAAATCATCAGGCTCTTGGCATAGGAAAAGATGTCTTAGGCAAGATAAACAAAATTATTTTTAAAAGACTAATGTTCTAATAACTGTATTAAATTTAAGAACTATGTGTTAAAAAAAAAAGACAATTGGAAAACATAGAGTCTAACTGCAGAGGGAGTTAAATACACCTGAGCTAAAAAGAAGTACCTTTCTCCCCCTCTTCCCTCCAACAGCCAAAAGGGCCATGACCCACAATCACCTGTCATGCCCTCTCAACTCTTGTCCTTTTTAGGTGACCCAGACCGTCAGTCCCAGGAGCTCCCATCACTCCTGGGTGACTTCTGGGTCCAAGATTCGCTGGTAGGAGCCAGGTTTGAGGGACAGGAATGCCCTCCTACCTGCTGCTCCAGGAGAACCTACCTGGGCTGCAGCAGGCTTGCACCTGGGAACTGATCCAGATGACCTGTGCTGACCCTGACTGTCATTACTGGAAAAGTTCTAAGCAGGTCCTCAAAATACACAAGCTGCATGTGCACAGCCTCCTGCTGCTCCATGTAAGCAGCTCTTCACAGTCCTCATCAGTGGAGAGGGCTCCCCGCTAGGCACCATCCCTTTGTTTGGCACAGATCCCGATAAAGCCTGACTCAGGCGGTCCCATAAACCTACTCAGGATTCTTATCACCAGTCATGTGGGCAGAACAGGCTGCATTTTTAAAGATTGGTAACACTTGGTGCTGCCAGCCCTGAAGAGTTCCAGAGACCCAGATAGAGACCAGCAGAGCAGCAGAGAACCCCAGAGGGGCAGCAGAAGTTGCTGAGAGAGCTCCATAAAGCTGCTAACAGGGCCATGAGCCTGAGCTGTTGAGGAGCTGGTAGGGGTGGCTGTGAGCTGTGAGCTGTGAGCTGTGACACTGAGGGCCAAAGGCACTTAGGGCCCAGAGCTGAGGGATGACATCAAGGGAGGTGCATTTTGAAGATTTGTGATTTTCATCTGAATTCATTAAAAGTACTCTCCACTCATTGGTGTCATATGCACTGTATATGTGGCAAGAGGTTCTCCTCTGGAAGATGTTGAAGCTTTAAGAAATAGAGAATCAGGTGGAAAAATAGTGAAGAGGCACGAGCAGCATTTCACGAGAGATTCACCAATGACTAATAAAATAGATGAAAACCTGTTCCACCTCACATCAGGAAGATGCAAATTAACTCATAGTAAGAACATGCTGCTGTTTAAATGTTCAAAATGAAAACAGCTGACAACATCAAGTATTAGCAAAGACTTGGAGTCATCGAAATCCTTCAAGGGACCGGTGATTTTTACTGTAGCACATCCACCCAAAGCCTGACCATGGAGCATGCCCGACATGCGGTGGGAAAGCTGGCGTGTCTTTGGCCTTCGCAGGTGTCAGGATGGTCCTCTGCATTCTGTGGCTTGACTTACTGTTCCTGTGGTCTATAATCCCTCCTCTGCTTCAGCTCTGTCTCCATATACTTCTCCTGCCTGCTCCCTCCCTTGGGTTGGCTTTGTAGAAGATAATATCCTTGGAGAAGTCCTTTTTATTAATATTATAAATGCTCTCTTAGGTTCTTCTTTCCCTGGACATCCCGCCTGTCTTCATCTGAAAGGTGTCACCCAGGGCTAGCTTCCTCTGTAGCTTCCTCCTACCAGTGTGGCCACAGAACAAATGCATCCAGGTACTTCCTTAGGTATTGTGCCTCCCAGGTTTCTTCCAGCAGTGCCTCACCTCCTACACACCTGCTCATCTTCCCACCAAGGAAAGCCCGAGGTGGCAGGCTTTGTGGCTCAGGGCCAGTAGTCTATCCTCTGCAGCCAACATTCGTGTACAAGCAGTATCCCTCAAAACAAAACCAAAAAAAAGCCTACTCGTGCACACGTTTCTAAGAAGCTACTGTGCGTACTTTGTAGAACATAAGAATATGTTCTAGGAAGACATTAACTCAAACCAGAGCTCCAGCAGAGAGCGGTGCTGTCCCCAGGACAGGACAGTGAGGGTGGGAGCTGGAGGACCTCCATGGAAAGGAGGCTGACAGCTTCTTCTCTTTATGTCTCCAGCAGAGACTCCTAACCCCAGGGAAATATAATTTGTTCAAGAAAAGAAATAAGCCACAAATATTTACAGGGTCATAATATAACCACTAACTGTAAAACTTATTATGGAACTGCGTTGGGTAGAAGGGAATATGGGTGTGGAAGGAGAAAAATGTGTGAGGTATGGGAAATAGAAAGCCTTGGGTTTTTAAAAAATAGTAAATGGCAATAATTTCTAAGCTATTAAAATACTATGAAATGGCAACGCAGGAAGCAGCTGAAGTTAAAAACAGCTCTCGGAGGGCAAAACTGGAAGGAAAAAGAGATGTGTCAGGACATGCCGTTTTTCTTTCCATAACTACTTGACATTTTAACTCAGGAGCAGTTATCATTTTGAAAACACATAAAAGTCGGGTACAAGCAGCTGTAGGTGCTGTGGTTACAATTTAAGGTATCTACCAGGGAAGAGAATGCATAGAATTGACAGTGCTGAAGGGGAGAGGTTCCAGACAGTTGTAGAAAGGCTGCAGCAAGAAGAGGGGCAGAAGCAGGCAGAGAGAGCCAGAAGGGAGGGGTGCTGGCCAGCTCCATTCACTGGTTGGGGGACATGAGCTCTTGTAAAGGACAGAAGTGGTCTTTTCTGTTAGAAGGAATTATTAACAAAGCAAACTGACAACTACTGAGTAGCACGAAACACAGGTAGGGAGCTAGTTAAGAGCTGGGTCAAAGTCATTTTTCAAGGGCATGGTTCCTTCTGGGTCAAGGTCATTTCCTCAAGGGCATCCTTCAGCTTGCTGGGAAGGATGCAGACAGTAACCTGGGGCACTTGGGTGATGATCTCTTCCTGGAAGGTGACCCACCTACTTACTGACCGCATCTGAACTGGCCTGCAGGAGTCCCTCATACTAGGCAGCCACTCAGCCCTAGCCACTGGGCAGGCACACTCATGCTATGCCTTTGATACAGGCTGTGCAGAAACCTCCCCCCATTGCCCTTCCCACCTGCCAGCCCCATCTTCTGATAGGAGGACATGACCCAAAGATGCAAGATGTGGAATGATGGGAGTTCATTTTTCCTTCTGCTTTTATCCTGCTAAATAGATGAAGGACGTCCTGACCTTTATGAGCTGTTTTGCCCACATGTGGACCTTTCCACGGCTTTTCTTCTGGCTAAATGGGGAGTCAGTGCTTATCTCTTGAGAGGTTCTGTTTACTAAGGAATCTTTGAGCTATTTGGCAAAAAACATTAGAGAACAGGGCTTCTCTTCTGCTGCCACCAGAGCACTGGTAACAATGGAAGGAGCCAGTTTTGGTGGAAAAGGTCTGGAGGTAGACCTAGATTCTGGGGCCTAGATTCTGCTTCTGTCCTAATGAACACACTTGTTAATTATTCTCTGACTCAGTTTACTTCATTTTTCCTTTCTATATTTGGACTTTCTTAAGGGAATACATTAGTTGTTATTTTATTGGTTATTATGTTGTTCATTTATTATTATATTATTTATTATTTTTTCATCTTTGTTTTTTCCTTTGATGGCTCCCAAATTGCTCATAACAGCAAGTGCTAAAAATATTTCTATGTGAATTAATGAACTGAGTAAACTTTATGCCCTTGGCAGTGACATGAATATAAAAATCTACCCTCAGCACGTTCTGAGGGGAATGTCCAGGGGTTCCATTACTTTTTATTAGTTAGGTTCTCTGCTGATTTTTACCCCTCCCAATTGTATGCAATTCCCTCTGTTTTATTTTTCCTTCTGATTTATCTTCCCCCTGGCTCTGCATCAGTACATTCCTCTGAATAGTGTCTTAAAACTGATTCTGGCAAAGGCTCTTGTTAATGTAAAAAGATCTTGTGAAAGTTTCTCAACATTTTCAGAATGAAAAAATCTCATTAATTAAAATTAAATAAATAAACTATGTTAGTCTGGGTGGAGGGACTTGGATTAGGAAGTTGGGCCGTCAAGTAGATAGGGTGTTAGCTCCTCCAAAAGTGGGGAAATGCCTGCCCCAGAGGAGCAGAAACAAACTCGTATGTTTTTACTAGTATTGGCCCCAATAATCTGTGCCGATCTGATAGAAATAAATCTTGTCAGTGTAATACTTTGCAGGGGTTGTGGCTGAACTGATCTTGTCCACTTTAGCACTGGAATCATGACAGTCGATCATAAGGTAGCCTCGTGATGAGTCAGGTGCCCAGTTAACACGAGACAGTTCTTAAATTTAGCAATTCTGAAATCAAAGAAATGTGCCTGAAAAATGACTGAACTTTTTTCTGCCCAGAAATTTAGAATCTATTTGTCTTGCTTTATTCTATTACTTGTGTCAACCCAGTCAAAAGAATAAATCTGGGAGGCTGTGAAGGGTTCTTACACATACCTGATCATAACTGTCACAAAAGACTGCAGAATAAGCTTGCACAGAAATTCCAGAAGACTTACAGGAAGCTGGACTAGACTCTGGGCAAATAGAAAGTGGGAAGGCAAAGACAGCAATGCCTACTGTCTTAGTTACCTTTCTCATTGCTGAGACAAAATACCTAGGAGGAAAGGTTTATTTCAACTCTCAGTTTGTAGAGATTTCAGTCTATAGTCAACTGGCTCCAAGACAGGCTGGCGTGGCAGAGGAGCATTAGGAGGAGAAATAGTCCATGGTGTGGCCAGGCAGGGAGAAGGCAGCAAGCAGTGAGCCTACCCCTTTTATCTCTTTCAGGCTACCCTCCTTCTGGGTGGTGCTGTCCGACCTAGGGTGGGCCTTCCCATTATCAATCCCCCAAACCAAGCTAAACCAATCAGGGGACTAATTTAACAATCACATACCCTTAATCACAGCATCACATACCCCAGGTCCAGCCACCTCCAGAAAGCCCCACCTATGACCACAGGAGGCTTTGGGGGAGCATGTAGATACTAGCCATAACATCTGTACACATTAAAATTTCTCTTGGGTTGAAAAGCCCAAATTTGAGCCTGACTTAGCAGACCGTAGAGAATCTAGGTCTTGAGATGTTCACAGAGGGGAGTTCTATGAGTAAGGATAATATGAAAGTAGGTATATGCTGTAACATAGGGAAAAAAGACATGGAGCAGAGGCCCTTCTGTCAGGCACCTTCACTCTAGGGTCATCCATATAGGGAGAAGACAAGACTATGTTCACTGATCCTGTCACTAGTCAGCTGAGGTTCTTTCAATTCAGCTATAGCTTGATGTTAGCAGCCCTGGGCCCTAAGTTCACACAATGCCTGCCTATCTGTGTTGGAGATCCAGGCCCTATGTTCTTGCCTCTCAGCCTTCAGTGTCAGCTCTTGGCAACTCCCAGCCAAATCCATCAGCTCAGAGTACCCTTGACAGCTTTCCAGACCTGTCTCAGCAGGTTTTAGTGCCTCTATGGGGTTCCCCACTCTCTGTCTCTGGTGTCTGGAACCCCTCCAGGCCAGCCAACCTCCTCCACTGTTCAAAGACTACAAGAAGCTGCTTATATTACAGCTGCATTGGGCTGTACATGCCTAGTTTGTGCATCCATGGGCCTGGTTGAGAACTTTCCCAGCAACGGAGGTCAGAGTAAAGGTGCAGTCATCTGGGACATGTCTGAGGTTCGGCCCCACTGTGGCCCAAGTAGATTCTCCTGGAGTAGCAGGAGTGGGAAGAATGTCACATACCCCAAATATGGCTCCTGTCAGTTGGGTCTAGAGGCCCTAAGCTCACTGGGGATGTCATGAAACCCTAGGGCCAGCAGCCTGGACCACCTTGGGGAGGACAGGAGTAGGAAAGGGCAAGACAAGTGACAGGATGACAGTGAGATCCCTGCCCCCAGAGTTATCACAGAGTCACAGGAGGGCATCTTCTGTTCTTTCTATTTCAGTTCCAGGTGCTATCTCAGTTTCCCTGCCATGGATATAAAGACAGAGGACCCTGTGTGGTTTATTGAGTTGGGTTGTGTTTTACTTTTCCCATGGTTGAGACAAAATACTGGACACCCAAAGTTAAAAGAGGAAAGGTTTATTTCAGCTCACAGTTTATAGAGGTTTGAGTTCATAGTTGGCCGGCTCCAAGGCAGGGTGGCATAGCAGAGGGACAGCACAGAGGAGGAGTCGTTTATGGTGTGGCGGGCAGAAGCCAGTGAGCGTCAAGCAGCCATGCTGTCTTTCCCTTCTTTTCCTCCATCAAGGCTGCCAGGCTTTGGGTGGTGCCGTGCAGAACTAGCTAACTCCAATCAATGGACTTAGTACAATAGACCCTTAATTCCAGTACCATATGCCCTAGATCCAGCCAGCTCTGAAAACCCCACATATGAGTGCATGAAGCTTTGGGGGGACATCTACATACAAGCTATAATATTCCACCCTGCCCTCAGAGGTTTATGCATATTCCTTTGTGCAAAAGGAATTTAGTCCACCTCTAAGAGTTACCAAAGTCCTAACAGTCTCAGCATTGCTGAAAAGTGGAAGTCCAAAGTCTCCTTTGAGATTTAAGGCAAACTTTTATCTGTGAGCCCCTGTACAAATGAAAAGAAAGTTAACCACTTCCAACATACAATGACGAGATAAACTTTTCCATTCCAAGAGGTACAAATAGGGGGATAGAAAGGGGTGGGATCCCAGCAAGACCAAAATCCAGCAGGAAAAACATTAATCTCTGTAGTTCCAAGACCAGTGTTTGGGGTAATCTATGGCAAGATATGAACTCCGTAGGCTTGGGCAGCTCCATCCCTATGGGACTAAAGGTGTTTGCAGCTCTCATGGCTTCTCTCTTGGGCTGGCTTGCTCACTCCTTGCAGCTTTCCACAGATGGTCCACATTGATGACCTCTCCAACCTTCATGGATCTCTACTTCTCCTTTGGCTTCACACACTCCCCTCTCAGGGACACACTGGCCTCCCAGGCCTTCTTCTGAAATCTGGGTAGACGGTTTCCTGGTAGAAGCTTTCCACAACTCTTGCATTCTACATGTGGCTAAAACCAGCACCATGTAGATGACGTCAAAATCTGCTGCCCTCTGGAGTATCAGTTAGGTTTCCTTTTCTCTTGGCTGAAGAAATGTGCCTGGAATGCTGAGCACTATGAACTCAATCCTGGGAAACAAATACTCTACCCTGCCACTATTCTGGAACACCGTGCTCTGGGGTTCTCTTTTCAAAGCAAAGTCTTTCACCTTTGACATTTTGAGGCTAGAAAGAGTGGAGTCCTGCTGATTCTTATGGTATCTCCAGCCATCTTTTATATTATCCTATTGCTTTTCAGCAACCAACTTCTCCTTGCTCCATCTTTTCAAGCTTCAGCTTTACTGGAGCTTCCTTTCTAGCCAAACTCAAAATATTTTAAATTATTTTGCTGGGCTCTTTGCTCTTCATTCTCAACATAGATCTGGCAAAAATCCCCCCAGCAGTGGCCATGCCGTTGCCTCAACATTAGGCTCTTTGAAATTTCCTCTACCAGATGAATTAGTCCGCTGTCTTTAATCTCAGTCTCAGGCAAAGTCTCAAGACATGAGCAAAATACAGACGAATTTTCTACCAAAGCATAACTCACATGGTCTGGAGTCCAGCAAGCAATACAGTCCTTGTTTATAACTGAAACCTCCTGAACCTGATCTTTACCAGATGCATTTCTATCAACATTCTGATCTTCTGAGCTCTGACCAGAATCTCTCATCAAGTTCAGTTTATATATAGCATTTCAGGGTTGCTTCTTCAGAGCTCCACCACCGGTCAGGACCCAGATCTTTTCTCATTCCCTACTCATTTAATGCATAGTCCCTTCTAATTGATCTTGGCTGGCGACCTGCAGATGTTCCCAAAGGGTACTGACCCAGGTCTGTGGTCTACTACAGCAGGAAATAGCCAGGTTGGTCTTCATTCCACAGCTCTCCACTGAGGAATAAAGAAAGATGGTAGGAGGAGACTGTTATGGAGGGATAACTGAAATGAACCCTCTGGCTTCACTTGCTTTCTAGTTCACTTTAAAAATCATGAATTTTTCATTATTTAATTAACTTCAATTTTAATTATTTTAATGATTTAATTATCACTAATTTTAACTTGGAGGTTTCATATAGTATTATTCTCCCACTCCCTTTGCTATAGATGACATCAGTGATGTGTGGCCATAGTGATGATGGTTGTCTAAGAAATGTTACCAGTACTTGAAGGCTACTTTAGTTGAAACCTCTGATGCTTCAGAGGTATCTGGTCAGTGACCAGATTGGAATTGTGAGACCAAGATGAGAACTGAGACAATTTTAACATTAAAGGGCTGTTACGGTTGATATATTGTGTCAACTTGGGGAGTCTGGAGGTTTGGCTGAGTAACTCCGCAGTTATAGATCTTGGGGTGAAAAGGACATGCCCTTACCCTTCTGGGATGTTGTTTATTGTGTTAATTTGGGAAGTTTAAAAGGTCAACTATGTGATTCAGCAGGAAGCCAGGGTGCTTACTTTGTATACATCCTGAGCCTGTGGAAGAGGAGGGCATGGAGACTGTGTGAGAGCTACACGCCCCCTGGGTGGGGGCAGGCTGTTTACAAGGGAGAGGAGAGAAAGAGGCTGCTTGCCTGCAATTCCACACATTTGCTGGTTGTTTGCTGCCCTGAACAGTTTGCCCTCTGCCATGTGCTACTCTGCCTCAGAACCAGCCAAATATGGACTGAAACCTCCACAAACTGTAAGCTAAATAAACCTTTCCTTCCTTCATTTTGGGTGTTGGGTATTTTGTTTCAGCAAGAGAGAAAAGTAACCGAGACAAGGGCATTATGACCTTGGGATCCTGTGTGTACCAACGACCAAGTTTCACTACTTGGGTCCCATTCAAATCCCTGGAGTAGTGCCTGGAAGTATCTGATCATCCATCCTTTCCTAATCCAACTCTTCATCTTTCCCTCTTGTTTAACAATAAAGAGATGTAGAAGTAGGATGCACGAATACATCTTGGGGGACATCAGTCCACCATCTTCTGTGCTTACTGCACCCTGAATAAATCTTTTTCTCACTCTGACTCATGGGTCCTCTGTGTGAGCCCCAAGTAAGCTTGGGTTTGTTAATGTGATGAAATTGGCCACCCTATATGCTTGGCCCTTCTAAATATAACTGGTTCCCTTTATTTTTCTCCATCTGTTATGATGCAGCCAGGGGATTCTCGCCTGCACCAGAATCATGACCCAGATAAGCATCTGTCCATAGTACCCAAGCTCAGTGCTTTGTAGCAGCAACACAAAGCAAATGAGGACAGTTCCCTCTCCTGGATGCTCTCTGTGTGATGCTGCCATCTGCCATGTGAGTTCTAGGGCTTCTCCATGACATGATGAATGCTGCTTCTTTCTGCCTTGTGCTGCTGTGCTGTCAGTGGAAGAAGAATCAGTTCATGTCATTACTCAGTACTGCCTGTGTTCTCTGAGTGGTGTGTCCCCACATTTCTAGCCCAGGGTCCAAGCTACTAGCAGGTCCCAAAGACAGTGTCATCATTTGGTCTTTATGTAACAATTCAATTTCCCCTGGTAGCAGTTGCTATATCTGCTGGCTTCTGTATTCCTCTGTTAACCAGTATAAGGCCAGTCCTCTGAGGCCACAGGGGCAGCCAGAGCAGCTCCATTCTGCCTGAGAGAGCTTGAGTGACCCCTCCCCTCCACTCTGGCTCCTGGCTGGGCTTCTTGAAGGGTAGAAGGCTTTTCTTTATATCTTAAGAAGAAACAAAGTCTCAGTTGCTTCTGTATTCAAACTCAATGATAAGTCTAATTACATACATGAAAAATACAATTAAAAATAATAGAACCAGGTGTGACGGCATATGCCTATAATCCCAGAATTCTGGGAGACTGAGGCAGGAAGATCACAAGTTTGAGCACAGCCTGGGCAACTTAGACCCTGTCTCAAAATAAAACATAGAGAAGGGCTAGGGATGTAGCTCAACACAAAGTCCTCAGTTTCAATTCCAAGTACTGCAAAAATATTATTTTAAATAATAAAAATAATACACGACAGAAAAGTAGTCTATGTCTTTGTACATCTACATACTGCTGCAGAAAACATGAAGCAGCTTTGAAATTTCAGTGTCTTGGAGTGGGGAAGAAAATATAAATTAATCTGTTCCATTGGAGGCAAAACATTTTTAGAAGTGCTGCAAAGAAAAAAATACGGAGATAATAAAACAGCTGCTGGAAAACGGGTTCATCTTGATTTATTAAATCGTTTAATTTGCTAATGAAACTGTGGCTCCACGGCTGCTGTCCTGATTGATGCCGTCGATGGGAAGGAAACATTTAACTTGTACCATTTCAAGTTGCTTTTTAAAGCCAAATAGGAAAAGCATAGAAGGAGCAAATTAAGTACCAGAAAAAAAGAAAATCCAATCTGTGTCCAAATTTTCCGCAGAATGATTCCTCCCCCTCCTCCATCTACCCTCTTTTGAAGAATGTGCTCTTTCCACCCAGGTTTGTCCTACAGTAAGTTATGGCGTTCTTCTGTTAAGTAAATTTCTGATGACAACAAAGCAGCAGACATCCTGGTCTCCATTTCCTGGGGAAATTGTCCTTGCCCCAAGTGCAGGGCATTTGGAGCACAGCACAGTGATGGAACAGCCTGTGAGTGTGACTTGGGAATCTCCAGTGCTAGTGCAGCAGTGGGCAGGTCTCCCATGCTCCCTAGGCCCGGCACTGGCACTGAGTTCTCATGGAGTCTGACCTGGACTCCTGCCAGGCTGGTGCTAGGCAGGTTTGCAGGTCATTAACAGGTCCACTTCCCAGAGTCCCACAGTGGGTGGAGATGAACTGGTGTGTGAACCTCAACGGGCAGTGATGGAGACTGTCAATGAGTCCAAAGGGCAGTGGGGAGAGATTGTGAGGACTCAGGAGAGGCATAGGGACAGGGTCTAGAGGTGTCAGGCCTTTGTCAAGGACACCTGCTCAGGTTGGGCTTTGCTCCCATCATATACATGTTTTCTGATCCCAGGGGTGCATATACAGGGGATATGAGAAGGGTGCCTAAAGATTGCCTGATTTCAAGGCCTAGTTGTATCAGAATTGTATCCTTTGCTGCTGTCTGTGGTCCCTAGGCTGGGACCAGGTCAGCTGCCCCAGACACTGCATCCATACCCAACTGTTCATTCTTTCTCCGGAGATGAAGCTCCTGAGGATACTTCTCTGGTGAGCTGCAAGTCACCCACTACTCCTAAGTCAACCCCCAGCCCAGGAAATAGCACTCAAAGTCCCCCATCCACCTGGCCCTCCCATGGGCTGGTGTGGGGGTTACCTGTCTGGAGGCAGGAGGTTACTGGGGAAGGAACAGACTCTTGAGCAAAACCGATGCTGTCACATAGGAGGAAAGCAAAAATCAGTGCTGTGTTTGCAGCCAATAGTGTCTGCTGATGAACAAGTTATGGTAGCTAGACTTAGAACAAGAAAGATCTCTTCTGCCGTCAGATGGTCTTCAACCTTAGCATCCTCCATTCAGTTGAGGAAATGGGGCAAAGTTTCAGGTGCCACAAGTTGAAGAGGGCTTGGGTGCCTGCTTTGTAGGCTGCACTCTAGGACCATGTGGCCCTGCCACCCCCAACCTGTGTGAGTATGAACGAGGCACGTAGCTCTCCAGAGTCCACCTGTGAGGTTCCACACAGGCCATGGGCCAACAGGGCACAAACAGACACAGGCCTCCCAGGAGAAGACAGCCTTGGGGGCAGTGGGATTCTGCTGGGAGCACTTAGTGCTCAGGAATGTGCTTGAGAACAGCAGCAGAAGCCTGAGATCTGCAGACAGAGGACAGTCTGCACGTATGAAGCTCTGGGGGAGAGGACCCAAAGCCAGGACAGCTCTCCATGGGTCCATCAGCGCTGGGGTCTTCTGATCTCACTGCTTACCACCTCGAGCCCACCAGGCACACTGCTGCCAGTGGAGCCCAGGGAGCACAGTTTCCCCGCAAGGGGTATTGTAAACCTATGTGCTGTTGTCCCCAGGTGTGAATGGGCAGCGTTTCCACAATGGACACCAGGTGGACAGCACTGCTCACGAACTCCCCGCCAGTTTGAGGCCAGCACCTTCTGCACTGAGGAAATGACTGAGAATGCAGGAAATGAAACCTGTACCATTTGGTATAGTGCTGATGCCAGCCCGTACGCAAGGGTACTTGAGATTAGAGGAGGTCAGTCATTTGGGTTCATTTTCCTATGTTTATAGAGGTTTGGACTGAAGACACTTAACCTTTCAATATATAACTTTAGGTGTCTGGACACATATACCCGGAAACAATATATAGCACAGTGGACTTTAGCATAAAGCCTGCCTGTCCTGTGCTAGTTAGGAATGCACTCATCCGTGAGCACTGCAAGACTCCAATTAAGAATAACTCTAGAAAGACAAAGAATTTTTCTCTCATTCAACCCGGAAATAGGCAGTCTAAACCTGAGATGTTTCCTCTACTCCCTAACATACTCAGGGAATCAGACTCCTATTTTGCCACCTTGTCAAGTGTGGCCCTTAATCTCAAAGCTGCTACATGACCCACTGTAGCTCTGCCAGTCCCAGTCATTACATCATGAGCTCATTCCAGACAGGAGGAATAAGAGAAGAAGAATAAAGACATGTTCTGGCATTTTTAGGACCCTTGGTGGAAGTTGCACATCATTCTTGTTTACATCCCATGAGTCAGAATTTGATAATACAGCCTCACAGAGCTGCAAGGGACACTGGGGTCCTTACTCTGTATGGCTGTACAGGCCAGGCTAAAATGTGGCAGTTTTATTACTAAGGAAAACAGAAGGCGAGAGCTCACAGGCTCAGCCTCCCTGACATAGTTTGGAATTACTGAGACTCTCAAGAGGTATGAAGAAGCCCAGCCCAGCCCTTACATCCTCTGCTAAGGAGCTAACTGTGTCTCTGTGATTCCCCCTGCATCCTCTGGGGCCACCTACCCATGCGGGCAGGCACTGAAATGACAGCCTGTGCCTTCAGGAGAGCAGGCAGTGGCGCTGTGGTGGTGCAGAGTCCTCACAGCCCCGCCTGTCAGAGGCACACTGGTAGCCCAAGACCTAGGGACTGAGTGAAGGAGCAGAAAGGGCAGGCGTTGGTGGTCTCTGGTTCTGGGTGAGCAGTGGCATCAGAACAATCTTGGTGTTAGGAGGATTTGCTTTTCTCCAGTGTACTTTCTCTAAAGTGACTGCTGCAGATGCCCACCATGAGGATCTGGTTTCCTTCTATCTATATGAATTTAACAGCTGAGCAGTGGCATGCTCTTACTCCAGAGAATTTGCAAAGGGCTTTCCCATCTTGCTGAAGCCGTGGGCCATGACACTGAGTTGGCCAACCATACAACAGATCCCAGTGTCCCATGACTCTGTCTGTGACCAGGATGTGCAGTTAATGTGTAGGTTGGACTCATCTTTTTAGAATTAACAGGGCAGACCTGGAATTACACAGGGGACTGAAAAGGACATCATTGCACAAATGAGGAAATAGGTCAAATTTCTGAGCAAGCAGGGATTTGTCTTCATATGGAGATTCCAGAGCATGGAAACTTGAAGCCACACTCCTGTTGCCATACATTTTTATTTGCACTCAGGTCCCAGGTGGAGCCACAGCAGACGTGCAGCTCACAGTCTGTAGGTGAACAAGGGGAACTTTACCTGCTGCTGCTTCCTTCTCACTGTCCAACCACTAAGAAGTGTGGGCTAGACCTTACGGCGGGAACCATGAGAAGATCTGTGGGTGGGTATCCCAGAACCATGGTGGTCACACCCATGCCATGGGAGGGGGGTGTTTTAGGTGATCCCTGGGACACTTATTCAGTCTCCTTGGATAGGAAGGAAATGGGGACCAGAGGAAGTAAGAGACCAGAGTCAGAATCCAAGCTCCTGATGAACCCAGTCCATCCTCAGTGTCCATGGGGTGTTGGTTCCTGGACACCTTGGATGCCAAAATCTATGGATGCTGAAGACCCTTATGTGAAATGCACATGCCTTAAACACATCTTCCCATAGACTTAGACATCTCTAGATTACTCATAGCACCTAAATATTTGATGCATTGGGCAGTGGTGGCAAACCTATGACATGCATGCCACAGCAGGCCATTGGTTATCACCGAAAGCTTTACAAGGGTTGCCATCACTGAGTTAAGAAATGACTGCAAGAAAGAAAGTTTCTTCCCATTCAGTATAGTTAAAATTTTTTCCCTAAATATTTTTATCTGCTCTTTGTTGATTCCACAGATATAAACACAAGGATACAGGGAGCTAACTGAATTAATTTTCATCTAGAGATTTCTTTTCCTCTCTGTAATTTTTACTAGGCCAGGAGAAATACCCTATTTATTCCTTGAAGCCTACATTTCCCAAGAGACGTGAACTATCTGTTTTTCAGGCACACTTGTTACACTGCAGCATGCCTACATAGAAATACCTCCTAGTCCATTTCTTTCTTTTCCCAGGCTTCTATGCTGAGTCACTGGACGTTGTATCAGTTAACTTTTATTTCAATCCCTGCCTCTAGAGTCATGTCTCGGTGTGGTTCATGTTTTTGAACCCCAAATCTTGATTTATTACTTAGTGTGTGTTCAGACAAAGAATTGTGACTGATCTGGAAAATCTGGGCTATGTGGTTGACAAATCCCTTGGGTCCAGACAGCCAAGATCTTGTTTTTAGGGCTTTCACCCTAAATAACACTTACATTTGAATACTTTCTATGTTCTCCATCCTGGGCTAAATGGTTTAAAGGTGCTTAATCCTCTCAAAAGTGATTTGGCAAAAACACTGGCCTTGGTCTGGAAGAGGCAAAGTGAAGTGACTCCTACTTGCGTGCCATGCTCCTCCCTCTCCCCACCATACAGGTAGGAGCAGTTTCCAGCCTTTCTTGCGGCTGGGGGTAACCACGTGACACACTGTGCCCAATGAGAGAAGCTGGTGTATCCTCTCCGGAGACTATATGGGAGGCTTCAGCAGGCTTCTTCCTGGTGCAATTCAAACAAAAAGCCAAGGGCAACACTGCCGAGTGGTTGGCTGGAATCCAAGTGTACCAAGGTGGTAAGCTGGAGTCTCCGTGTGCCGACCCTGGTGTCCCAGTGCACCCACAGCATCAATACCAGTATCTATGTGTGCCTACAGTGGTCAGCTGGCATCTAGGTGTGTCCACAGCAGTCAGATGGCATCTAGGTGTGCACACAGTGGTCAGTTGGCATCTATGGTCACTGGGTAAACGCCTCTTCTCTAAAACAGAGGTGCCAGTTTGGGGTTTCCTTAGAACAGTGCTTTGGACTTTCCAAAACTCGACCACACCCAGGACTAGGTGGAACTCTCACTCAGGTGGTCAATCTGTCCTCGAGGTCAGCCACTGTGCACACCTGCTAGGCCTCATCTGTCTGTCTGCCATGAGGTAGGGCTTCCAGGGCCCAACTCATCAGGAGGTTGGCAAAGCACCTGTTCACAGCAAGGCTGTGTAGATGCCCAAGAGAAACATGCTCCAAAGAAAATGGGCTGTTCTGCAAAATGGGCTACATTTTACTTCCTGAATACTGGGACTCAGGTTGTAGGTTGTTGATGGGGTTTAGGACACATTACTCCAAAACGTGCTCCTTGCTCTTGGGAAGATAGTGGGAAAGTCCCTCTCACCTCTTCCTCACTCACCCTTCCCTGAAGCAGGCCTAGACCCCAGGGAGGCCATTCTTTCATTTTCCCCTCCCTTCTCCCCTGAAGCAGGCCAGGAGGTCCTCATTTGAGATGAGGAAGGAGGGGAACATCTTTGTCTCTGAAGAGACACAGAGAACACTGAGCAAACAGGCCTTGCTAAATACCTTTCCTTCATACCCTCACATCACGCCACCTCTGTCCACCATGCTTCCCCATGTTCGTTCCTCATCATACCTGAGCACTAAAATACACAGCTTACCTGACTCTTTGAATTTCCATTTCTGAAGGCTCCCACATCACATGAACTTATACTAAGTAAATCTGCATGCATTTCTCTCGTTGTTATGCCTTGTCGTAGAAGCCTCAGTCATAAACCTAGCAATGGATAGGGAAAACAACTCTTGCTACCCTACTTTACATAGACCTGAAGGAACTTGCCCAAAGAGAAATTCTATGTTTAGCATGTTACTAATATTGCTCCTATTTCCCCTTCACTCTAATTTACTTGTGAAATTCCATTGTGCACCATTTATGTATTTGTTTATTTATAAAATTCCATTGTGCATCTATTTTGGAGGCCATCTGAAGTCCCATGTTTGTGGAAAAGAGCATGCTGTGTGAATAAATAAAAACCCTCTCATGCAAGGACCTCACAGCATGTCCCTTGACAGATTCTCACTTGTCCACGTCCCACTCCCAGACCTAAGATGTCTCCAGGCACTGCCCATGATCTAATGGGTAATGACAGTTGTTCATCTCTCAGCCTGCCTGCAGCCAGCCTCAGCTCAGTCTTGGATCTAGGAGAAGAAATCTGAGGCTTCCTGTCAGAAGGAAAGGTGGATGCACGGTTACCAAATCAATTAAGTGTGTCAACAGGTGATTATTTTTCTCATTCAACCTAAGTGAAACATTTGGAATTTGGCAGCTGGGGTCCCAGGTGGGCACTCCTTCTCCCACCAGTGGGATGCCTCTCTGACATCTACCTGGTGGCTTGAGCCACTGGGGCAAGTGTGGAGAAGGGCATTCTTTAGTTAATCTTTCAATGTATTGCCTTAGGTATAACTGGACCTAGGTTACTGTGTTCTGGAGGAAGCCAAACAAAAGCTTTGTAAGCCCTGGAGCCGACACTAAATGTTTTGCTGTGTTATGTAGAAAAGGAATGGTGACAGGATGGCTACCTGGTCAAGTCTCATGCCTATAGTAATTGAGTTGTATTGTTCTTGCTAAAACCGTTACTATCCACCCGGTGGCCCAGGTGCCTCTTGTTCTATCTCAATAAAAGGTTACGGAAAAGGTGATTCGGGGCTGCAGACAGGAGAACTGTAAGCCCCCTGATCCTAGGACATTGTCTCTCTTGTATTTCTTTTTATTCATCCATGGGTACCTCGTTTTGGGGACCTGTTCATCCTGGACAGAAACGGACATTAGACCAACAGGCAAGGAAATTAGAAATGGAGTTGGGGTGCCCCACCAGCTGGAATGCTGCAGCCTGAGCCCAGAGTGGTGGCAGCATCCCCTGCCGTGTGGTGCTGTTGTTGAAGTGGGCTTTCCAAATGTATGGTCGTGACCTTCGTGGGTAGATCTCAGCGTTCATAAGAAGGGAGATCTTGATCTGGTTACCATTACCCAGTGCTTTATTCCAAGAGTGTCTCAGCTTTCCATTGTGAACAGGGACAGAGTTCTCCCAAGGAACTAATACCCTAGGCATTCTCTCCCCTGTCTCCTCTGAGAGGGGTCTGATGTGACATGAATGCTCTGAGAACATGTGAAGATACTGTCTGTATTTCTGGTGATAAAACTACTTTTGGTATGAAACACTGCCAAGGAGCTCCCTGCTTCTTGGGCCACAGGTGTCTCCACTTTAATATAGCGGTCAATGATATGAATGGCCACCGGGTCTTCGCCCTGTTCACCCTTGTATGTGACCTTGTACCCCTTCCATCAAAAGGCAAAATTTTTCTCCACACACCTTATATCTGAGTGGGCTACATGACTTTCTTTGGATAGTGGAGCAGTAGCAAATGTGACATGAGCAGAGACTTGCAAAGCTACTTATTCCCCAGAACTTGCTGTGCTGCTGTACCTGGAACTTTCCTGAACCAGGTGAGTAAACCAAGTTGGCCTGCTGGATACAGGGGACAGAGACCTTCCATTCTGTTCCCGGGCCTGCAGCAGCTCACACCCAACAGCAGAACCTGTGAGCTGAGCAGTAGCCAGCAAAACACATGCAAAGGGAGCCCAGCCTACCCTTGTGATACCCAAAATCATTATCTTGCAAATGGTTGTTTAAACTACTGAGTTTTGGGGGTGATTAGCGAGTCTTGTTAACTGATGAAGATAGCTAGGCCTCTACACGGAAAGGAAAACTCTGACATGTGTTTTCAAGGATATACTAGGTCTCTACTGTGAGGCATGTGAAGAGTCTAATCTGCTGTCCGGCCTAAGAAATTTTTAACACATTATTTAATTACTTTATCTTCTCTCTTTGTTATTAAAGACCTAGTCTGATAATACAATAGCCCAGAGAATTCTAATATTGGCTTTCAACTCTGAACAAGCGGTTACAACCGTAAGGGCTGTGTTTATACTTTCCTTGGTGTAAAGTTACATTTGACCACAATTGTCTTTAGTTTATACCAAGCCAAGAACTTCCCGCAGAGATTACTCATTGCTCTCCGGGAGCCATTCTTTCCTTTGCAAGGACTGGAGCCAGGCTGTCTGGAGATTCGCATCTGATTCCACTGCCTATTCTTTGGGCGAGTTACTAATGTCCACATACCTGCTGTAAAGGAGAATAATTGTAACCTCTCCCTTCTAGGGTGTTGTTGTGAGGATTACAAGAAATAAAATAGCAAAAGCTGCCACTTCTCAGTAACTGGATCTACAAGTGATCAGCCACGTGGAATTCAGATTGCAATCGTTGCAAAGTTAGTGGGATGGCAGAAGGGGCTTTTGCAGAGAGTTGGCTGTGTGCAGAAAGCCAGGGTTCATGCTACAAAC
Source organism: Dinomys branickii (assembly GCA_004027595.1). Classification (NCBI taxonomy): domain Eukaryota; kingdom Metazoa; phylum Chordata; class Mammalia; order Rodentia; family Dinomyidae; genus Dinomys; species Dinomys branickii. The sequence goes on from PVLD010003015.1 coordinate 80,852, forward strand.
TTTTCCTGGCTGGCCGCAGTTTAGCATTCTGTAATGGTGTTCCGTAGTTCTACATCTTAAACATTAATGGGGTCACTTTAGGGTCCTAAGAATGACCACACTGTCCAGGGTAGTGGCCACCATTCCTGGAATCTCTTGGGGACTTGGAACTTGTTTCATTAGGGACAGGTCTGAGAATTCCAGGATCTGGCCACAGATGAGAACTTTAGAGGTGGGCTGCCTGCATCTGCCCTGTGTGGTCTCTCTCCACACCAATACAAGGAAGGACAGCACGGGTCCCCACATGTGCTTCCCCACGTGTGCTAGACTCGAGTCCAGCGAGGAGCTCACCTCCCTCATGCTGAAGAGGGTAGTCCCCACGGAGAATACAGAGGGAAGATATGGGAAGAACGTGGGGCTCTGGAGGCCTTGGGCAACCAGGCAGCTACTTCCAAAACCATCTGTTAGTTGCACTTTTACATGAGGGAGATAAAGTTCTATTTTAATTTTGGCATTGTTTTAGCCACTGTTATTTTGCTCTCTGTGAGACAAACAAGTATCTGACACAGCATTGCTTTCCTAATAGATGCCAGTTCATCAGAAATAAGGGTGTCTGGGTGTATGGGTTCCCAAGGCTGCTGTAAGAAATTAGGCTTAAAACAACCTAAATGTATTGTCTTTCAGTTCTGGAGGTCTGAAGTCCTAAAGTAAAGGCATGGCAGGGACGTGTTCTTCCTGGGGTCTCCTGGGGAATCTGCTTCCTTGCCATCTCTGACTTCTAGGGCTTCCTCACATCTCAGGACCCCTCTTCCACATGCAGAGCAGAAGTGCTAGGTGAGTCCTCACCTCACATCATTCCAGCCCTGTTTTCACGATCACGTTTTCCTCCAGTGCTCCTCTTCTGCCTCCCTCTTCCTTTGTGTGGTCACCCCCACCTCCCGGTAATCCAAAATCATCGCCTCACATCCAGGTCCTCTGGATTGCAGCCTGGTCTCCATTGCACTCTCAGTTCCTTCTTGCTACGCAACATAATGTACTCACAGATTTTAGGACATGGACATCTTTGGGGGCTACTATTCCATCTGCCATATCCTTGAACTATGAACTTCTTCACTGCAGTTATGAAACCTGGGATTTTAACGTAGGAGAGATGTTTCCTGTCGTCACGTGCCCCTGGGGTAGAACTGTCAAGACCCTTCAATGCTTTAGCTCCTCTATCTGATTCCCATAGTCTTAAATTCTCTCAAGTGAAAGGAAATGACAAGTCACACAAGTAAGCAGGGATAAAGTAGTATCTCCCTCCCAGGCTCATAATCCTGTAGCCCCAGGATTGTAAAGTTTATTTTTTGTTTTCTGATGTTGTTATCTTTGTTGTCTTTGCTCTCACAGCCGATATTAAATGTAGACTGAACAACTGTCAGTAGAGGCACCACCACTTCACAATGGTACCATATTGCTTCTTTTGGATTTATCAGGGTTTTACCTGCATTTTAAAGCCGACATTGTTTGCAAATCAGAACGATCTTTCAAGAAAAGTATGCACTTTTGCAGCTGAAAAGACTGAGCTGAGATCCTATCTCTAGAATTCATTCCTTGTGTGGCTTTTTTCCAGTTACTTTAGCTCTCTTAACCTGACTCCTCATCCGTAACGTGTATTTTTTATGTATACGGTGGACTTGTTATGAAAATTATGGGTGATAAAAAGAAACGCTCAGAATGGCCCATCTCCAATAAGCAGCTCTTATGATTACTGTTTATCCTCCAAGTATGTGCAGCCCCCAGAGTGCTGCCCTCCCTCACTCCAGCCTCTTGGGAGTGTAAGGAGGTATGGAACACAAGCAAGCAGGGCGAGGTGGTTGGAGGGTGGGGAGATAAGCACCTCTTTCAGAAAAAATGAAAGGAACAGAGAATTTTATTTGTTTTTGTGGATGTGTTTCCTAATCTAAAAATAGCCACTAGATTAGATGAGCTTCTAGGTTCCTTCCAGTGATGACTTTCCAGGGTTCTGAGAAGCACCCCAACTGTTGGAGACTATTATTCATCCACGAAATACACAGGGCTCTCCATAGCTGTGTGTGTATCCCCAAGGGTATGGGCAAAGAATGAAAAGACGTCAGGTCTAGTACAGACCTCATACTGGGCACTGAGGACCCTACGCATGGCCTGCCATTTGCCGACATTGCTTTTAATGACTCCTTTGGACTCACAAGTTATCGTTGGGCCAGAGGCAGAAACAGGCAGACAGCCAGTGTGATGATTAAGGCACGCAGCATGGGAGGAGGCAGACACCCTAGTACGTGAGCTGGCCAGAAGTGTCCTCTAATACCCTTTAGCAGGCACAGAGCAGAATTACAGCCACCGAAATTCCTCCCAGCCAACACTAATGACAAGTGTTTATCTGCTCCCAATATTTTCTGATCTCTTTCGCTTTGTGCCCTTTTCCCTGGGAGTAGTATGGGAATTTCAGCTGTTACATTCAAGGCTTTCTTTTAAAGTGCCATCTTCCTCCTGATCATAGCAGGAGCAAATAGTTTCTCAACCTAAATTTTGCAAGAGGGTGAATTTCCATTTGAAGATGAAATGAAAGGTGGCAGCATGCTCTTTCTCAGGAGCAGCTCCTCACACTAAGGCAGATTTAGCCTAAGGACACTACAAAGAGACTAAGTGTGGATTAGGGGCTGTCCATAGTGACAGCTTCACGACAGAAGAGATGGACCAAGGGGAGAGCCCAGTTTGAAATCTAAGGCTCTGAGGTCAGTGTGAGTCCACATCTAGCATGCACACGCAGAGGAGGTAGGTATAACGTGGGATGCCATGAGTTTAGAAATTCAGGACTCTTGGATGATGGAGACAGAGGATAAATGTTAGCTACCTACTTATGAATGCAGTTGAGTCATTTTTTACTGTCCCCTGGTGTGGGGGGTCTCTGGAATAAAAAATGACCTGCTCAATATTTGGGCAAGGGTTTTAAAAAATAGAACCAAGCCAATTTTATGTTGTTCCTTTTATATCTCACCCCGCCTTTTTTTCTGGCTCACAAGAATATTAGGTGGATTAGAAACAGTTTTTGAATTTAGGTAACAGAAGCATTAAGACTAAAGGCAACCTGCACTTCCCTATCTTGGGTAGATTTGCCTCTTCTGTGACCCAAATTGTTGTCGTTTTGTTGAGATGTTTCTAAAAAGAGGTTGAGCTGCAGTGTAGCCTGCTTTAGAGCTGTACTGTTAAAGAGTTGCTTCTGCTCTTAGCAAAGCCATTAGACTGTGGCAGGAGCAGGAGGCTCAGAACTTGCCTAAGGCTTGCATCACCCAGCATACACTGACTTACTTTAATTTCGAGCTCCTTTCTCCCCAGGTCATAGTGGATGCACTTTACAATAAAAGTTATCATCATTTTGAAATTTGAAGTTTTCTATTGAAACTTTGAATGGTTGTGTGATTACAATTTTCTAAGAACTCTTAAAGAAAGAGACAGTAGGGAGGAATGAAAACAGACATGTTGAAATTTGCTCTGCAGAGTTATGCACAGCCTGTACTTATTCAATGAGAATCCAAAGAAGGAAGGAAAGAAAAGAGGAAGGAATGAAATTAAGGGCAGAGTAGACAGAGTGAAGAAGGGAAGGATAAGGCAACTGGAGAAATTCCTCCTTAAATTTAGCTTGTCTAATCACCATTGAATGTTATTCTGGTGTTATTTAAAGAACACGCTTTTCAATTTAATCAGAACCACATTTCGTGCTGGAAAGTCCACTAGACTCAGTCTTTATGCACTTTTTATTTTAAGCAGATTTAGTGCTAAAGCTGAAACCAGAAGAGAGGCAGTGGTTTTGCCTCTATGCAGTCCTCGTCACCTTTGTTCTCACCAGTGCCGCCTCACTATTCTGCGTGGGGAGAGCATGCTTAAGTAGGACTGTTGGAAAAAAATGTAAGACAGAGTTCAATTTGAATTCCTATTAAATAACAAATGCTTTTTCAGTATAAGATGCCCCACATGTCGTATGGGACATAGTTATACTGAAATCACTGTTTATGGGAATTCAAGGAAAGTCTGGCGTTCTGTGTGTATTTGCTAACTCAGGCAGCCCACTCTCAAGGCTTATGCCCTACATGGTGTGGGGCTGCTGTCTGCAGCAACTTCTGTGGAACCACGAGATGGCCAGCCCTGTCCCCCAGACTCAGAGGGGCTCTCCCACAGCAGCAAGGCCTGCCACCCTGAGGGGAGCTTTTCTTTCTACCACCTGCTTTTTCTGCCAAATTCTTTGCCCTTTAGGATTACCATGTGTGCAAAAGTTGCATCTCATTAACTTACATAACATCCCTGAACACAAATCATCCCAAATGGCTTTTCAAAAAATTGCTACACTTTTCATATTTTAAATAATCTGAATTTTAAAGCACACATAAACAGAGATGCCTGTGACCTTAAAGAAACACAGAGCGTCTCTCTCCTGATGTCCTTCCAGTTGGAGGCCCCCAGCAGCTTCATGCTGAACCCCATGTGGCTGCAGACAGTGGTTTCCGCAGAGCCCAGGGCACATGTGGTGGTACGCCTGCCAGATGAGATGAGACTTGCTCCCAGAATCCTGTGTTCTTCACTTCTGTGGGGAGGGCTGTGCCAGAGCGCACAGTGCAAGAGACACTCAGTTTCATCACTCCCTTCTGGCTGAGAATCATTGAGGCATTTGATAATTTCATTGTCTATATAAACTTCTCATTAAAAGTGACAAGAATGAAAGCAGTCAATAATTTAGAGATATTTACAAATAAAGAGCTACAATGTCCAGAAGCACATATGTATATACATTTCCTACTCCTAAAATGGTTTGTTCAATAGACAAAGGAAGGATAAGAACTCAAGGAAGCTCCAAGTTTCCAGCTTTCTGTTACTGTAACAAAACATCAGAGATCATTAACTTATAAGAAGAAAAGTGTTGTTTTGATTCAGCATTACCATGTGTGCAACAGTTGCATCTCATTAACTTATATAACATCCCTGAACATAAATCCTCCCAAATGGCTTTTCAAATGGGTTTTGATTCATGTTCAGCTGGCCCTCTGCCTTTGGAATTAAGAGCTGCAGTCAGATTAGCCATGCAGGAAAAGACCGGGTGTTGGTGGAAGATTTGGACCTCAGGTAGTAGCTAAGGTTCACAGCAATGTAGGGCACGGCAAAGTAGTCAGATTTCTTCTTACAAAGAAAATATGACAGTTCTCTAGAGTTTGCAGTTTGCCACCCAAAACATGTATCAAACATGACTTGCAAATCTACCATACTCAGCCTGGAGATCGAATAGATTCATAGAAGTGGCAATTATCAGGTGACATGACTGGAGGAAGAATCAAACGGAGTCAAACATTGTGAGGCAGAAGCTGAAGGGCAATGTGGGGGGACAGAAGTTGACGCCATGTGATCAGGTGAGTGCTCTGACCCTCGTTCCTTAAATGCAGCGAGTCATTCATTTGGTGCCTTTAGATTACAGGCAAAAACTACTGGCTGGTGTGTACTGGGAGTCCAGGAGCTAAAAGAACTCTTGACACAGAGTGCTGTCCTCTTTTTTTTTTTTTGAGGTCAAATGAAATCTTAATTTTTAGTATTTTTTCCTCTTATTAAGCTTATTGGTACATTTAGATATACATAATGATCACATTTATCATAAAAAATTGTACCTGTACATGACATAACTTATTCTTTCCCCCATTCCCCTCCCCCTTCAACCCCACTTCTCTTCCTTATTTACAAAAGCTTTGTTTCCAGTTTTTCCTTCTTTTCTTCTGTTTTTCTTTTCCCTTCCTTTTTCCCTCTCCCCTCCATAGTTACCTTTCCCATTTGAACATTTCCTTCCTATTTCACAATATCTATTATACATTTTGGTCTTCATTTACACATTTGGGTTCTCACATCAGAGAAACAATGTAGTGTTTACACGTGTGTCCAATTTATTTCACTTAAAAGTATGATCTCCAGCTGTATCCATTTAGCTAGAAGTGTCTCAAGTTTATCCTTCTTTATGACAAGTAGTATTTCATTGTATTAAAAAAAAAAGTCCTTATCCATTTCATCAGTTGATGGGCATTTGGTGCTGTTTCTAAGATTTAGCTATTACAAACTGTACTGTTAGAAAAATGGGTGTGTATATATTGCTGTGGTACACTGCTTGGAAGGTACCAAGAAGGGGAATAGCTGGGTCAAACTAGTCATAGTTTTTGAGGAATTGCCACACTGATTTCTACAGTGGTTGCACCAGTTTACAATGTCACCAACAGTGGAAAAAGATTTCCTTTTCCCACAGCTCTGCCAGCATTTGTTATTGGTTCACTTCTTGATAATAGCTATTCTTTCTGGGGTGAGATGGAATCTCAGCATTGTTTTAATTTGCTTTTCTCAAATGACTAATGATGTTGATCGTTTTTTCATATTTTTTTTGCTGTTTCTACTTCTGAGAAGTGTCTATCCATTTCAGAAGTCCATTTTTGGATTGAGTCTTTAAATTTGAATGGTCTGATTTTTTTCTAGTTCTGTATATAATCTAGATAGTAATCCTTTGTCTGATGAATAGCTGGAAAAAAATTTTTTACCACTCAGTGGGTTGTCTCTTCACATTGTTGATGGCTTCTCTTGCTGTGCAAAAGCTTTTTAATAAGATGAAATCCCAGCTGTTGACTCTTTCTGATAGTTCCTGTATGATTGGGGTTTTCTTCATAAAATCTTTGCCTACACCAATGTCTTCAAGAGTTGTACATTTTCTATCTGCCAGCAGATACAGTATTTCTATTTTAATATTTAGATCTTTGATCCATTTTGACTTTAGTTTAGTGAATGTTGAGAGATGCGGGTTTAGTTTTAATCTTTGGGATGTGGAAAGTTAGTTTTTCCTGCATCTTTCTTCCAGTGAAGGTGTTTGGCACCTTTGTCAAAGACAAGGTCACTAAGTATGTCTGGAGTTGCATTTTCTAGTCTGTTCCATTAATCCTCAGGTCTTTTTTTTTTTAAGGAGGAAAGTTTTATATAAAAATTTTGGAAGTATGACCATTTTCACTATATTTGTTCTTTCTATCCAAGAGCAAGTGATCTCTTTCCATTTTCTGATACTCTCTTCAATCTACTTACTCAGAGTAGTTTTCACTGTAAAGGTCTTTTACTTTCTTCATTAGATTTATTCCTAGATATTCCATTTTGGGGGAAAGATACTGTTTCCCTAATTTCTCTCTCAGTGAGTTTGTTATTCATGTATAGGAAGGCTACTGATTCTTGAGTGTTGCCTTTTATCCAGCTATGCTACTTAATTTGGTCATTAAATCTAGAAGACTTTTGGTGGAGTTTTGGAGGACCTTTCTCTAAAGTACCATGTCATCTGCTAATAGTGATAATTTAATTTCTTCCTCTCCTACCCTTATTCCTTTTATTTCTTTCTCTTGTCTAATTGCTCTGGCTAATGTTTCGAGAACTATACCAAATAAGAGTGGTGATAGTGGGCATCTTTGTCTTGTTCCTGATTTTAGAGTGAAAGCTTTCAGCTTTTGTCTATTTAGTATGATGCTGGCTGTTGATTTGTAATAAGTGGCTTTTTTCACATAGATAAAGACCATCTGTTCCAATTTTCTGTAGGATTTTTTATCATGAATGGGCATTAGATTTTATCAAATGTTTTTCTGCATCTATGGAGATGAGCATATGGTTTATGTCATTGGCTCTGTTAATATGGTATATTACATTTATTGATTTGCATATCTTGAGTCATCCCTTCATCCCTGGGATGAATCCTGCTTGGTCATGGTATATAATCTTGACGATTTGCTGCATTCTATTTACCAGTATCTATCTTATGTTCATTAGGGAGGTTGGCCTATAGTTCTCTCTTTTTTTTTTTTTTTTTTGTAGTTCTCTTTTTTGACTGGATCCTTCTCTGGTTTTGGTATCAGGGTAATGCTTGCTTCCAGGAATGAATTTGGGGATATTGCTTCCTTTTCAATTTCATGAAAGAGTTTGAGGAGTAGTGGTATTATATCTTCTCTAAATTTCTTGTAGAATTCAGCAGTGAATTTGTTAGGACCTAAGATTTTCTTTGTTGATAGGATTTATTTACATTTTCAATTTTATTGACTCGCATTGGTTTATTTAGACTTTTTATTAATTTATTTATTTTAAAATTGTTTTCCTTTTTAATAATTTTTAAACTTTTAATTGACACACAAAGGTTACCTATATTTATGGGGTACAGTGAGACACTTGGTACAGCGTACAATGTATAATGTACAATGATCAGTTCAGGGTAATTGGTATATTTATATTTAAGTCAAGACATTTATCATTTCTTTATGTTGGCAACATTTAAAATCCTCTCTGCTAGCTATTTAGAAATATTACAACTAGTTTTTGCCAACTATAGTTAACCTACTGTACTATATATAGAACATTATAGAATATTAGGACATTGAAAGTTACTCTAATGTGTGTGTGTGTGTGTGTGTGTGTGTGTGTGTGTGTGTGTGATTAGCTAAAAAGGTAATCTCACAGAAGCTAGAGCAGAGTATGGTTACAAGAGACTGGGAAGGACATGGGAGAAAGTGGTGGAAAGAGAATGGCTAACAAGTGCATGGGTGCAGCTGGGCAGGAGGAATAAGTTCTATTTAGAATTTGTATATCCTCTGACTCAGCTTCGGTAATTTAATATGTATCTAGGAATCTGTCCATTTCTTCTGCATTTTCCAACTTATTAGAACAAAAATAGTCTAAGTAGGTATAGATGATCCTCCTGATTTCTGCAGGATCTGTGGTGATTTCACCCTTTTAATCCTAATTGCAGAGTTCTGAGTCTTTTCTTTCCTTTTTGTGATAGAGTTGGCTGAGAGTTTGTCAATTTCATTTAATCATTCAAAGGACTGACCCTTTGACTTATTCTTTGTATTGTTTTCTTAGTCTCTATTTCATTAATTTCTGCTCTGATCTTAATAATTTCATCCCTCATACAAGCTTTGGGCTTAACTTGCTTTTCTTTTTCTAGAAGTTTGAAGTTTCACATTAGGTTGTTTATTTGAACCTACTCTATTTTCTTGCTATGGGTATTCACTGCTATAAGTCCCCTTCACAGGACTGCTTTCATTGTGTTCCATAAATTCCAGTATGTTGTATTGGCATTATAGTTTAATTGTAGAAACTGCCTGATTTATTATTTAATTTCATCTGTGACCCATTGGTTGTTCAGGAGGGTGCTATTTAATTTCCATGGTTTATGAAGTTTTTGTGGTTTCTTTTACCATTGATATCCAATTTCATTGCACTATGGTTTGACAATATGCATGGGGTAACTTCAGTTCCTTTGCATTTACTTAAGCATGTTCTATGAGCTAGTATATGTTCTATTTTAGAGAATGTCCTATGTGCAGCTGAGAAGAATGTGTATTCTGATGTCGTTGGATGAAACACTCTGTAGACATTTACTAAATCCATTTGTTCAAAATTTGGTTCAGTTCTGACATTGCATTTTTGAGTTTTTGCCTACTTGATCTGTCTATTTGTGACAGTGGGGTCTTGAGTTCCTTCATTATAATTGTATTAGTGCTTATTTGATTTTTCATATACATTAGTGTTTCTTTTATATTGTTGGGCGCACTGCTATTTGGTGCATATATATTTATGATTGTTTTCTATTCCTCTTGGATTGTTCCCTTCCCAAGGTTGCAGTGACCTTCTTTGTCTTGCTTAATCTGTCTTTGCTTGAAATCCATTCGTCTGCAAATAGAATAGCTACTCTTGCTTTTTTTCTGGGTTTCTTTTGCATGGAGTATTGTTTTCCCGTCTTTGACTTTCAGTCCATGAATTTCTTTTTGAATTAAATATATTTCTTGTGTATCCATATTGTTGCACCTTCCTTCTTGACCCATTCTACCAGTCTGTTTCTTTTGGTTGGTAAATTGAGACCATTATCATGGTTACAACTGATACCTATTGACTCATCTTTGTCATCTTCTTTTCCTGTTGTTGGTTCCTTCTTTTCCTCTTCTAATTGCTTGCCTTGCCTGGTGGATTCATTCCGCCGGGGTTCATGGAGTTGTAGTCTTTGTTATCACTTTCTAGAATGCCCCTCAGAACATTTTGAAGTGCTGGTTCGTTGTTCATGAATTTCCTCAGATGTTCTTTCCTCAGATGGAGATATCTTATTTCTCTGTCAATTTTGAAAGAGAGTTTTGCAGGGTATATCAGTCTGGGTTGGAGGTTGTTTTTTTTTAGGGCTTGAAATACTTGAATCCAAGTTCTCCTTCACTTGATGATTTGTGTTAAGAAGTCTGCTGTAATTCTGATGGGCTTTCCTTTAGAGGTGATTTGTTTCTTTTCTGTTCTGTTTTTTAATATTCTTTTCTTCTGTTGAATTTCTGGAATCCTGACTATTATATGCCTTGCTGTAGATATTTTTTTGATCATGGCTAATTGAAGTTCTGTATGTCTCACTTACTGTATGCCAAATTATTTTTCCCTGCCAGGGAAGTTTTCTGCTGTGACATCTTTGAAGAGGATTTTTTATGTCCTGTGTACTATCCCTTGCTTTTTCATTGACTCCAATCAATTTTATGGTGTTCTTTTCTGTATCATTTAGCAGCTGCTGGACTGATTTCTCATAGTACCCTACTATTTTTAGGAAATCTTTCTTTTCATAATTTCTAACCACAATCCTGTCTTCTGTATCTAAGATTCTGTCCTCTCACTGACTCAGTCTTGCATATATTTTCAATAGAATTTTTAATATCCTGGGTATCTGTTTGAATCATTTCATGGATTCTGTTTCTTTGCTATGTTGATCATTCATGGTTTCCATCATTTTCCCAAGCTCTTTTTTTATCTGTATCATTCCTAGAGTTACAAAGCATGTCTTTCATTATGGTCACCATTTCTCTAGTTGTCTGAGAAATTATTTCTGATTTTTTTCTAGAGCCACATTCATTTGCTTTGTTACATCCATTGTTACCACTTCATAGAGTCCAGATGGGTGGTTCTCAAATTGTTCCACCTCATTGCCCCCCTGAGTTTGACTTTGGTGTGCTGAACATTTAGGGTTGCATCTTGTTTGTCTTGTCATTTTGCACTTTTTTAGTTTAATTCCTGGGTTGATGCTTATAAATTGCCTATTGTGAGTAGCTTTATTGCTAGTATTTAGTTCCATTAAGAAATGACTATTTCTCAGAGGTGTGTGTCTTGTGTAGCTGGCTTTTGGGTTTTGAGTTTGTTGTAAGATCTTACCTGTTCAACTTGTTGTGGATGAGAAGTTGCTGCCTACTTGGCCCAGCCCCTGATTCTTTTGCACTGGACTATATTATTTTTATGACCCTTAGACAATCTCAGTCTTGACAATTGTGTCACTTTGGGTAAAGTAGTACAGTATACAATAATAATAGCATTAGACACTGCCTAGAAAATGACAAAGTGAGGTAGCTATCAATTTGACACTTTTAACAGTATAAACTAGATTTCTGGTTATATAACAAAACCTACAATGACCTAGAGAATTTTATGCAGTAAATATGCCCTCTATATGGCAATTTTACCCTCAGGAGAGAAAAATTAAAAGGTGTTATTGGGAAAATAGAGAAATAGAAGAAGAGGGAGAAATTAGATGCAAGCCTGAAAGACAAAGGAGTATTATACAAACTTTGGGAAAGTGGTGCAGAAGACAGGAGGGAAAGAGGAAAGGAAGAAGTAGTAACAAGAACAGATGAGAACAAGAACAACAACAAAAAACTAGGAACCATGTTCACACTCATATAAAAAGCAGTAACAAACAATGACAATAAACAAGCAAACGAACAAGAGAGAAAGAAAGTAAAAAGAAAAAAAAGTTCTCTTCAAGGCTTGTTTCTATTGCTGCCAGTAGAAAACATGGGCAAACAGAGTCCAGATCTGTGCTGATCAATCCCAGCAAGCCAGCAGCAGCTCCATGGCAGCATAGTGGATAATCCCAGCAAGCCTGCACCCCCCCCACCCGTTCCATTGAAATTCAGGCTGGCCTCTGGCTGTGAGCCTGGAACCAGACCCACCCCGCCTATAGCAGTCCATCGGGCCCCTGTGGGCTTGAACTAATTGGAGCCAGCAGCTGCTTGAAGTCCTGAGCTCAGTTAGCTTCTCTCCGAGATGGCTCCTGGCCAGTTTCCCTCCCCTGTGGGACATCTGAACCAGAAGAACTCATAAGCCACTGCAGTCATCCACTGCCTACTCCACTAGTGTACTTGTCCATGGAGGCCTCTAGGATTGCCAGCAGTCACTATCAATCTACAGAGTCAAGCTGTCCTCCCTCGCAGTGATTCTGGGCTCAGAAGAAAGCATTGCCTGCCTCCTCCTCCTTCTTCACTGAAGTTTCTCTCTTCACTCTCTCTGTGGGCTTCAATTCTTGCTTCACATCCTTTCTGGGTCCTGGGGACACCAAACCCTCCTTCTTTTCCTCATATTGCTATATTCCACTGTGAGTATCAAATTTCAGAGAGACTCTTTCTCTGTTGCTCTGCACTCTGCTCTCTTCCAGGAAATCAAGTACTGTCATCTTGACTGTGGTTGTGATCCTTCATAAGTCTTCATTCATTAAACAAACATGACAGAATGAGCCATCTCAACCAAGGTATTCTTTGAAATTAACGTTACACAATGGTTTTTTTAGTTTCTTTTTTTTTTGCGGTACTGGGGATCGAACTCAGGACCCTGCGCTTGCTAGGCAGGCGCTTATTCCACTGAGCTATATCCCCAGCCCCACACAATGGTTTTTTTAATGAAGGGATCTTACATTAAAATTTACAACAATTACTTCCCAGGATCAGTAGAGAAAGGTTATTCAGCAGTAGGTTTTTACAAGAGGTAGAGTATAAATGACAATTACTAGTAGAACCTAGGTGTTAGGGCCACGATTTTCATGTCCCTGATCATCAGTTTCAGATCAGGCACTTCTCATATTTCCCTAAGGGCTGGAGGGGGATTGCAATGGCCATGATTGGGCACCAATAGGCCAGCTTGGGGAAAACATTTCCCCAAACCTTGCGCAGAACTGGCAAGCTGCTGCCTGACTCCCACCTGGAAACTCAACCTGCCATATTCTTCCCTGAAGAGCCCAGGCTCCAGTCACAGAGAACTGTTTCCAGACATCCCACACTGCTGAGAGGGGCTGTAATGGCTCAACAGAATGGCTATCACATTTCAGGACCTGAATGAAGCTGAGCCTCCAACTGGCAAGCATGATTTTCAGGCCTCAGTCCAGGCTGTGGAAGGTGGGTGCTGGAGATGGAGGCCTTTTCGGGTTGAGAAAACATGTTCAGCAAGGGAACAAAGTTGAAAAGTTTAGGTTGTGTTTGAAAGAACAGTGAAGAATATGGTTATGCAGCTCACAATACCAAATGAAAAAGACAGTTCTGACAGAATGCAGAGAGCTTGGAATGTCAGCTGTTGAGATTCTATTTATAATTATTAAAATGCTCAGTTTTCCTCCTAGATTGTGAAAAGTCTGGGTAAGTATTGGGAGGTAACTGATAAACTGAATTACCAGGACTCTATACTTCATAATCATCAAGCTCTTATAGAAGAAGGAAAAGTGTATGAACAATGCATGACATGAGGAGAATTAAAGTCTATGTTCTCTATTTTTTTCAGTAACAATGAAAAAGTCACCACTTTATAGGAAGAAAGAAAATAAAACTCTAAGTACCATCCATGAAAAGACCATGGACCTCAGCCAGTCCACAGGTTCTCTGTCCTGCACATGTCAACTAGGAGGACTCTCCCCAGTTGAAGGCTGCACCAGACTCCACCTGTTGCCCTTGATTGTCCCTGGACTTCATGTCCAAGATGTCATTTGGTTTGGCTTTGAGGCATCCCAAGGCAGAATGGAAGGAAGTGATTGATGGGGGACTATGAAAACCAGAAGGTGTATTTACCTGGGTTCCCCAGAAACACTGCCTGAGGCCTAAGCTAATTTAAAACTATTTTATTAAACATTAGACCACCGCGAAAGCAGGAAAGATAGACAAGGAAGTGTCGCACAAGGAAAGGGGCCACTTCCAGGCTCCCAGGGTGCTTTACCAGGAATACCTTACTGACTCCTTGGGCAAGGGATAAGGGAGCAGTCTTTCCAGGTGGCATGAAGGGGAAAAATTAATACTTTGGCTCTTGTCTCCTATTGGTCATAAATTGCCTTGCAGGCTGTCAATTCCTCCAGCCTTTGGATCAAGCATGTGTGGGCCCCAGCTGAGTCAAGTAGCATCTCAATTGATAGGGCCCCTGAGCATAAGCCACCAACACAGGTTGACCACTATTAGGCTAAGCTGCCTGGAGCCAGTTAGAGATGTGTATGGTCAGCCACCACGCAGTGACAAGGTCAGAACAGTGGCCACAACTGTTGGTCTATTATCCATTTCTGTCCAGGGTGAACAGGTCCCAAAAACGAGGTACCTGCAGATGAATAAGAAAGTAAGAAGAAAAAGAAATACAAGAGAGACAATGTTCTGGGACCAGGGGGCTTACAGTTCTCTCCTCTGCAACCCCAAATTACCTTTTCAGTAACCTTTTATTGAGATAAAACAAAAGAGGCAACTGCGCTAATGGGTGAATATCAATTGTTTTAGCAAGAACAATACAACTCAATTGCCATAGGCATGAGACTTGACTAGATAGCCATCATGTCACCATTCCTTTCTGCATATCACAGCAAAACATTTAGCTTTTGCTAGAATTCCTCCAGAACACAACAACCGAGGCTAGGTTATGCCTAAGGCAATACTTTGAAAGCTTAACTAAAGAATGTCCTTCTCCACACACAGCCTCCAGAAGGAAGTGAGGCCAAGTCGTTTGAAGTGGCCTATGAGGGGTGTATGAATAGCGGGAGACAAGAAGTCCCAAATGCATAGAAGTTACAGGCACAGAAGTGTCTCAAGAGTCAGACGTGAGGGAAGTAGACAAGGTCCGTGATAGAGGAAAACTTTCAAGATGAGGGAAGAGAGGAAGCCTGTCCTTGCTGTGAGCTGGGACATGTGTGAGGGACTTGAACTAGGCCCCCCAAAATGATAGAACCTTGGCAACATCTTTATAAACAGACACCCTATAATTTTATTGTCAATATTCATTTGTGGAAATGTTGCTTCATAAAATGTAAGCCACAGTAAACTTGGTTCAGCCTGGACTGACTCACTGGGCGTCTTATGTCAGTGAAATCTGAGCTGTGTGTATACAGCGTGTGGTTAGCAGGATGACGGGCCCCAGGTCTAGGCCTGGGAGGTGGTGATTGGAGCCAGGTGAGCTGGGCTGGAAAGAGATCAGAGGAGTATGAGCCCTGAGCTGTGTCAAAATAGGGCAGGCATGGGCCAGGGGTCTGGGGACATCTGTTCTAGGTGAAAGAAGGGGCCCTCAAAACAGGTCGTGCTATATGTTCTCTTCTTTTTTTTTTTTTTGGCGGTACTGGGGATCAAACTCATGACCCTGCGCTTGCTAGGCAGGCGCTTATTCCACTGAGCTATATCCCCAGCCCTATATGTTCTCTTCTGACATGAGTAATGAGTCACTTCCTCTGTGGATGACTTCGGGATATTCAGGTAGAGAGAATGGTGAACTGGAAACCAAGTGACAAAGAGGTAGTCCAGGCAGCTTGCTCCAGGGTCCTTGCTGTCTTCTCCAGATCCCATAGCATCCGTTCAAAGCCTAGGCCTTTTTTCCCCTCCCCAGGAGAGATTCAGTGAGTGAAATTCCTTGATCAGCCATAAGAAAGTTTCTCCAGGGAACCTCAGACTAAACCCAAGGCTAGGTCTCTTAGAGAACACAGAAAGAAGCAGGCACACTATTTCCAGTGTGCACAGTCCTCAGTACTAGGAGAGACCTAGGGTCCCCCAGGCTCTGAGGAGTGGAGCATCCACTGGGGTTGCCTCTGGGCAAAGTTGGGAAGAAGGCAGGCTCTTCTTGGTGATCCCTTCGCACTTTAAGCATCCCCCCATGGAGTAGTCAACCACCCTATATTCTAGTGACTTCCCAAGTTTGCAGTTGAAATGTCCTCTTCCATCACAGAAGCTCCTTGGATCCTGGATAACCAGGACAGGTGGGAACCTTTTCTTCTGCAATGTGGAGCCCTCTTCCCCTGAGCCCAGAAGCTTCCCCCGAGATGCCTCAGGAGTCTCAGGCTGTGCCCAGTAGCATTTGCTTCAGATGTGTCCAACTCTTGGCGTGTGGTCTGGACCTACCTGGATTATTGAGCTGTATGCAAGAATTATTATGGCAGCACATAAAATATATAATTCAGCTAATGTATTTAAGTAACACAACTTCTGTTTTTGTAGTATTTTTCATTATAATACAGGAATGTCCTACATATGGGCCATCAGTTGGATATACATACCTACATGGATTTTTACAGAATTCCCACGTCGATCAAAATTTCCCTTTCTTCTCAGCCATATTTTCAAGATGTGTTCAAATACCAATAAGATTTTTTGAACTGATGTAAGTAGGTAGAATCATCAAGGTTGCTTCAAAAAGGCTTTCCCAGTTGTGACCTTTCAATACTTTCTGTTTGCATGTTAGACATGTGTGATTGCTTGTTCCTCCCCCTAGTCTTCAGTGTAACAAATCATAGACATGCAGTGACAGATGACACCTGGGCTCAGGACTGGAGAGACAGTGGAAGGAAGGGAGCCCTGGAGAGCTCTAGTCCTGTTGTAAGGCATGCTTGTAGCTTAGTTCCTGCTTATGTTAGGAGTAGGAACAAGGACTTGGGTTGACCAGGGATTCTGAGTCTTTGAGATGGGCTTGAATTTAGAAGTGTTATATGAAATCTGATTGCAGTGGTAATGTGAAATGAAATACTTTTTAAAAACATACTGTGGTCCAACTCTTGAAGGAAAACCCATATATATCTTATGTGTCACATTTAGCCCACAGGTACCATTTGCACCATGAGGATTAGCTGTTATTTTCTTCTCTCTCTAATCCCTTAATTTTGACATTGATATCTTGACTGGTTAAATCCTCCAAATCATGCGTGTTGGCCACAACTCTAATCCCAGCACTCTGGGAAGCTGAGGCATGAGGATCACAAGTTTGGGGGGGGGAAATATATATATATATATATATATATATATATATGCAGTGTGCCTGGGTATGTACTTCATGGGAAGGTCCTGGATTTAACCTCAAGTTCTGCAAAAACAAAACAAATGAACAAACAACCACGACGTTCTCCATAGAGAATCCCTGGCTTTCAGAAAGCATCCTTGCAGAGCCTGCAGGAGGCCAGGCTGGTACCCTCTCACCTTGGCTGTCCTACAGCACTGCTCCCATGACAGCTATGCTCAGGTCTGCAGCCAGGAGTGCTCCCGTCCTCTCATCCCTCTGTGCCTTCCACAGCTGCCAGAGGAGCAGGAGGATAAGCAAACAACTTAACGTCTTGTCAGGCTGGGGATCCCCAGCCACGTCCTACGCCCTTAGGCACTTTCAGGAGCTGGCAACATACTGTGCACAATGTCCTGCAGTGGAACAAGCAGCACAGGCTTGTAGGGTGATGGGTGGAGTCAACACCCTGCAGAAAGGTGTTAAGGATGCAGCTGTTCATGTCAGGTGGGGAGGCTCCCTCATCTGGATAGTTAATAATTTTGACTTGGATAGAAGAGGAGGAAGGGAACAGAACCACAGTAAAAATTCCTTGTTATTGTTATCTTCAGAGTAGTTGTTCAGATTACCAGGCATAGGCATGCAAAATTGATCAAACAATTAGGCATTAACTATTCCTTTCAATAAACCAATAGAAATTAGTAGTACAATTACCTTAGCTGTCTTGTGTGTATATATGATATGCAATAGAACAACCATGGCTAATTTCCTATCATCTTGTTTTGAAATTTTATATCATTTTTATTGTTTTAAAAATTCTCTTTAAAATAAAAAAGTCCCTTGCATTTAAATATAGACAAAAGACAGAGGATTAGTATCTAGAGTATATAAAAAGTCAAAAACTTTTACCCTAAAAAACAAACAGCCTAATCAATAAATGGTCAAATAAACTGAACATGCTCTTCTCAAAAGAAAATGTACAAATGGCCAATAAGTATGTTCAACATCTTTAGCCATTGGGGATTTGCAAATATGAATTACATTGAGATTCAATATCCTTCTAGTCAGAATGACTACCTTCAAGGAAAAAAAAATATATATATATATATATCTCAGTAATTACTTGAGAAGATACAGTGTGTGGGGGTGTTCTACATTATTGGTGGGAATATAAATTAGTATAACCACTATGGAAATCAATACAGAGATTCCTCAAAATCTAAAGCTACCATAGATCTAGGTATACTGCTCCTTAGTATATACTGAAATCTATTAATATAAGCTTTCTGTAGGGATACCTGCATGCCTATGTTTATTGCACCAAAATAAACAATACCCAGAATATAGAACCAGCCTCGGTGCCCATCAGCAGATGGATGGATAAAGAAAATGTGGTGGATATACACAGTGGAGTATTGTTCAGCCGTAAGAAGAATGAAATTATGTCACTTGCAGGAAAAATGGATGGAACTTGAGATCACAACTTTAAGAGAAGTTAGATAAACTTGGATAGACGACATTGCATGTATGTTTTCCCTAATATGTGGAGTCTAAAAGAAAAGCAAAAAAGCAAAAATGACCAGAAAGTAGAAGAGAGACCGTTACCAAGAGGAAGGGAATAAGGAAGGCAAGGTGTCAGGATAATAAGGGAGACAGGTATGATCAAAATTTAAAATAAAATAAAATAGCAATATTGTATAAGATAAAAATATAGTCAAGATAATTTCTCGTTGCAGTGACCTACAGTTGATAAAGAAAGCTCTCTTTCTCCAGCAAAGTAGTGATCCCAGTAATTTCAGCTTGGGGTTGCTTAGCTAATTGGCTACTGTGAGAGGCTCAATATCTGCAAATACTTTATCAAATAATCATTAAAAACTCATTTCAAAGAACATATCCTTGTAGAAAAGATCTGTTCATGATGCTGAGGATCATGAGCCGGGCTCGGTCCTGGGAATGGGGGCCAGCAGTGACCACATGAGAGCTAACAAGTTCACCAAGTCAGAGCTGAGAAGCAGGAGTCAGATTCCGGAGAGTGTTAACCTACGCCTGTGGCCACACATCTCCTTTGCTCCTAAGAGGCTGGAAGTTTGGTCAACATCATTTTATTGGTCTAGAATGGACCTCGCTGCTGTGTGGTCAGTGTCACAGGGCAGAGTCCTTCCTTCACATGTCCAGGGATGAGAGGCACAGAGGCCCCTCTGTCCTTCCTCTGGCAAGCTGCAGGCACAGGCAGCAAACCAAGATGCTCTGGGAGGCTCATAGGCTACAGCCTGCTTGCCCCTATGACCGGATTGGACTACTGCAGTCATTTTATCAGGCCGCCCCTTAAACTGAGTGTTCCTTCTTCAGTCTCCAGTGAACAAGTGGTTTCTTTCTGTAGAAACGATCCCTAAATTCCCTCCTGAAAAAGAGGACCATCTGTTGGTGGTTTTCCATGGAATGTGACTTGCTGCTGTGAAGTAGCATGATATGTCTGCTTTGCCAGTGGTAGGCACTGGACAGACCTATATTTCAGAGTCTATTGATGTCAATACATGCTTCCCCAAGGAGAGGTCCTCATTTGATGCCATGATGACTGCAAACTGAGTGATTAATCAATGGAACATCAGATAAAAAACGGGATATCAGATCAACCTCAACTTTATTTACTATTGCCGTCACCAAAGTTCAGGCTGAGGGGAGCTAGTATGGCCTCAGATCTGTTTAATCTCTAACAGGTCCCAACATGGAGTCTCAGGTTATGTCTTATTTTGTCTCTGGTCTAATGTACAGGTTCTTGTGTGTGCACACACATACACATGGACACACAAACACAGAACACACATACATACACATGTAGGTATACATATATAATTCTTTTTGCCAGGTTCTTCATACATACAGACAAGTGGAAGCAATCTCAGAGTTCTCAAGTGGCCATTTATCTGATAAACTGCACAGTATAAACACCTTAGAAAATCCAAGGGATCATCTTTAAAGTGCTGTGTATCTGCAGAGCACTGTGCTACCAGCTATGGTGGGTTAGGAAAGTGAGCCATTGTCCTTGGCTTCACAGAGCTGACTGTTGTAGCACCCAAGTTTCAATCAGAAGCTAACCCAATGAGAGAAAGACGGACTTACAGACACACGCTCAGGCACAGAAAGACAGGTGCAGATGGATTGATATATAAACTGATGGCATGTAGACAGAGAGAGAGACAGACAGAGAGAAGGGTGTGTCTATTATAAGGAACTATCTACACAGCTTGGGGCTGACAAAGTGAGACTCCAGTCAGCAGAAGTTTGGCATTTTGGTAACATACACTTTTTCTAGTGTGTTACCATGTAATTCCAATAAAGTAGCTTAAGAAACACCAATCTGAAGAATAGAGAGATTAGGATGCTAATGCTGAGTGGGATCGTGGAAATCTGTTTTTAATCTTAAATACAGTTTTCAACTTTAGCGAGAAAGGACAAGATCCATAGATGCGAGCTATAAAATCTTTCTGAAAAACACCAAACAAGAGCAAAAATGAATTGGGAATTTTATTTTGTGTTTGACAGGGCAGATGGTGAGCAGCTGGAGGCCATGTACATGAGCTGTTCATAGGGGAAGCTACTGCTGTCTCTCCAGGGAAGAAAGCCTATGTCCTCTTTCGAGGCCTTGCAATTTGTTAGGCCAGGCCACTGGGATCATCTCCCCAATTTAAAGTCAATTGATTAGAGACTTTAATTACCTGTGCAAAGTCCCTTCACAGCACCGGGAGAAGCTATGCATGCTGTATGCTGCCTGCTGCTTCCCTCTCACCATCCATGACAAAGGATCTCATATACTCTTCTCCCCCTACATAAAGAGGGTGCTGAGGAAAGTAGATTAGGCTTGCACTTTGACAGGCCACAAAGCCAGCATAGCAACACAGTTTATATAAACACAATGAACCAAAAATAGCACTGGTGGTTGGATGACCAGATGAACGTCTGTCTGCAGTGGATGACTGTGCACACACACGTGCCTTTGAGAGCTCATATGCTCTGCCCTCGCTAGAGTGGGGTGGAGACATGGGGTGTTCTAGTGCCAGCTGAATAAGGGACGAAAGCACTGGCCACCTGGATGAGGCAGAAGATGCTTGTTGCACTCCCGGTCTACAACTGGGGCTCCTTGCTGCCAGAAGCAAACGATTGTCACTTGTCAACTATCACCAATCAAATTTATGGTCAAAATACTGAATATTTCCAGTAACCCACTCAATATGATCTAATGAGTTATGCACGTTTTACTCAGAAACCTGCACCTCCTTTGACCAAAGCACACCTGTCTTGCTCTTTCTGCCAGGCCAGGCGTTGTCTGCTATCCTGCTAATGGGCCTCCCTGTGGGTGCCGAGCTGTTGGAATCTGGCTACTGCTTAGATTCTTCTCAAAGGCCACAGTGAAGGCCAGGTGTGCCAGGTACAGGGAAGGGAATGGTGCTCCAGTGTTCTCTGGGTGGCCAGATACTCCATCAGGTCATGGGACTCAAAACCGCCAGAGGGCAAGGACAAAGGGAAACAGCCATGACTTGGGGTGATACTTCTTAGCACACACTGTGTTTTCTCAGTGAAGCACTGTGGACATCGTGACTCTGCCTGCTGGCATATTTTGGGCGCTGGCCCAAGCCTCATTATGTGTCTGCCTCAGGCCTGGCATGTGCACGAGGTGAGGCAGACCTGCCCTTAGGCAAGAAGACACAAGAAGGGAAGGTACTTGCTGCTTGCTGCTGCTTTCTGCCTTCCAGAATCAACAGTGATGGACTGAGTTGTTCTGGCTTGTTTTTAGCATGGATCTTGGAAGATCCTGGTCTCTCCATGTGGGAAGCTCACATCACCCTTTCTAGCTCTGAAGCTTTGGGAGGGCTGGAGCTGATTTGCTGCCAGAGTCAGATACAGTGGCAGAGAGGGTGCGACTGTGTGTTCCTGCTAGAAAAAGAGGACAGAGTAGTGTCGGTGGCATTCAGTCGACACAGACCCCAGCTGTACACGGACCTCATTCAAATGCAATACCTGGCGCATACCCAGATATTCTGATTCAGGTTTGGAAGGGCCCAGGAATATACATTTTTACCAGTATGTTACCACGTAATTCCAATAAAGTAGCTTAAGAAACACCAATCTAAAGAGTAGAGTGGTTAGAATGATAATGCTGAATGGGATCGTGGAAAGCTGTTTTTCAGTTTAAATATACTTTTAAACTTTAGCAAGAAAGGGCAAGATCCATAGACACAAGCTATAAAATCTTTCTGAAAAACACCAAACGAGCAAAAATGAATTGGGAATTTTATTTTGTGTTTGACAGGAGAACTCATTTAAAAACCGTCTCTTAATTAATTTGTGTTTTCAAGGCAATTCCAATCAGAATTCCAATTTGTTGTTTCCTAGAACTAGTTTAGTTGGGGGAAGCCTTACCTTACCAAATAAAACTACAAGTAACCCTAGTCAGAATAGCAAAGTATCAGCAAAGAAATGGACAATCAGATTAACGAACCAGAAACAGGAAGAAAGAAAGCACCCAGATTATAGGAGGTGACACCGATTTCCAACGAGGAAAGGGGAGGAGCACGGACAGAAGGAGCCTGACGCACATACAGCTGTGAAAGGGAAGGGTAGGAGCAAAACAGTGGGGTTAGCAGTTTTGCCCTTTGTCCACTTTGGATCACAGGCACCAGCATTCGGAGTCTTTTGTTGGATTTAACGTGACTGAAGAATGGAAACTGGCGTGGAAGTCCCCAGCCCTCCCCATCAGATGGATGAAGATGCTGCACACATCACAGCCATGCAAACGTACACAGGTTCCAAGAAACTAGAACTTTTATATCTGGAGAAGCGATGGCATTGGAGGAAGGCTAACAACCACTTTCAAACACTTAAGAGTGTCTT
The DNA here is from genome assembly GCA_004027595.1 of Dinomys branickii. Lineage (NCBI taxonomy): Eukaryota > Metazoa > Chordata > Mammalia > Rodentia > Dinomyidae > Dinomys > Dinomys branickii. Next base: position 103,778 of record PVLD010003015.1, read on the forward strand.
CTGTCAACGCTGAATGCTGAGGCCTGGGAGGCCAGGCCAGCCTGCTGGGAGGCCTCCCCCCAAGTCAAGCTTCATGTCAGATCAACGCTGACTGGCTGATTAGAAATTGGCCCAAAGAGGCAGGTCAGTGGTTACTAAGCAAGGTTTTAAGACTTGCTACAAAGTCACCTCGGTAAGGCATACTGCTGAATGTTTTGTGTACATGTTTCTGGTCAAAAGTCCAGAAGGCTGTTTTAGTTGGGTGGGTTTGCACCCAAAGGCTGATAGAGAGATGGCTTTATTTTTTTAAAAAAGCATGGACAGGGGCTGTGGGAAGTGTTCCCTATAAGAGGGAAGCATTAGCGTAAGTGTTACTGAAGCTGCCTCGCCTGAGGCTATACACATGTGTCTGAACATCCTTCTGGAAATTGGGAAGTGTAGCACAGGGCAGGGTAGAGTGAAGAAAGAAGCAGTATTTAAGGACAGTGCAGGTGCTGCCTCTGCTGTAGGACAGCAAATCACAATGAGCCTTGGTTCCCTTACCTACAAAACAGGAATGATGCTAGGCGGTGAAGGTGAGACAGCAAATGTATCAAACCCCTGGTGAGGCCAGAAAGGAGTACTTACTAAACCCTGGGTTCTTTCCGGACCTCTGCCTCTTCCAGCTCATCCTGGCCCACTACTATTTTCTCGGGAAATCAGGTAGAAGATTGGAATTGGTCTGTCTGACCTCAGATCACTCCTTCCTCCAGGCTGGCCATTGTCCCCATGTGAACTGGACCTCTTCAAGGCAAGTGCCTCTGTACATTATTTTTGACTGAAACATTTTAAACTGCCAAAAAGCAAATATGAAGAAATGAAATCCACCTACAATGACAGTACCTAGAGAGAACCACTTTTAACATTCAAATAGATTTTCTTTGAGATTTATGTGTGTAGACAGAAATATAGACATACAGTAGGTGTCTAGAGACATAGTAATTTTTGCAGTAAATAAAATTGATAAATAAGTACATAGTAGTTACATAATAATATTGAACAGTATATATAAGTAGGTATATAATAGTAAATATATTTTATTGAAAATATAAATAGGCTCCTAATAGGTACAGAATACCTAAGTAAGTTCATCTACAGGGGAAATATACATGTGTGACTCAATATGCATGCAGATTTTAAATACAGCAAAAAGACAAGTGCAAACAGCCAGCTTTGCGAAAATATGATCTCTGTGATTCATTCACCTGTTCTCTCTCCGTTAGGTGCCAAATCTGGATCATGACTTTCAATAGGGAAACACGGGAAATTTACTGAAAGGCTTTTCAGTACTCTAAGAACTCTTTGCCCCCAACACAGAATGTGGCCCCCTGTACTAGGCCAGTCTATAGCTAGGCTAGAGCTTCTGACTCCAAAATTCCTGAAAAGTAGGATTCCAGGTATATTAAATTAGTCTGTTTTCTATTATTATAATGAAATGCCTGAGGTAGGATAACTCTTAAAGCAAAAAAGTTTACTTAATTCACAGCTCTGGAGGGTCAAGGGCTGTACCTGGGTATGGGCCTCTCCTGCTGGTGTCACATGGCGAGAGACCGAAAGTGTGCGTGCTTGTGTGCTCTGCATGTGTGCTCCCATCCTCTGGTCTCTCTTCTCCTCATCAAGCTACCAGTATCTGTTGCTGGCGGCCACACCCTGGCAACCCACAGCCGCACCTCTAAGCATCATAGCCGGGCTTTCTTCTCTCCTCACTCCTCACAATGGGGATTACATTTTAGAAAATGCATCCTTAGGGCGCACACTCAGACCATGCCCCAGCCATCTCACCAAGCAAGAGTGCACAGTCCTGTTACTGTGCTTGTGTGGGTGACAGCTTCCTTTCGAGCTATCTGGGAAGAAGGAACAAAACCTCAGCACTATGGGAGTGTCTGAAACACATAACGGGCTGAAAGGAGCTGATAAGGAGTTTGCCAATGCCTGAGCCAGCTGCCTCCAAGTATGCGGGGCAAACTGAAAACGAGGAATAAGCATGTGTATGATGGGCAGACAAGTAAAATATGACCAGATGGGGAAAACACTGAGCAGTAGGCAAAAATGCCGTCACTGATGAACAAGACAGCTTGATTCGTGGGGTCTTTCATAATCTAACAACAATGATGGACCTCAGGGAGAGGATAATTAAATGTCCATTTTTTGCAATTAATGGTAAGATGGCATATGGGCCTGTATCCTGTGAAGTGAATATTTTATGTACTTAACCTTATTAAAGCAGCTTGGGTGAGAAGATTCCTTCGGGCAGTTTTGAGGCGTTACGTGGTACCCAGGGAAGCAAATGTCTTCTGGCTATCGTGTGAGCAGATGGGAAATGCTGAGCAAATCTGGTGATCCAACAATTTGGCAACAGCACCCTATTAAATTGGTTTTTACAATAATGAGACCCACAATAAACTAACAAGGTGGTCTCTGATGTTGCCAGAATTTTCTTTTTTGGTACTTTAATTATAAAAGAACTATGAACAATCTGTGGATCTGTTTTGGATGTACACTAGAAAGATAAGAGAAAGATAAAGAACTCAGTGCTTTCTCTTAATCATCAAGTCTACAGGTAAACTTTTACCAGCATTAAGTGACCTAGCTCCTCTGCTTAGCTCATACACAGGAAGCTTGCACTAAGGCCAACATTTCACCTCAGAAATCAGGCAATCCCCTTTCATTTTTGAAGTCCCAGGAGCTGGTCTGTTGCTAAAGTTCTTACTGATATTGGCTCCCACCCCGCTCACTGCCTGCTCCATGAGTAATATAAATTGACTCTTCCCGGCAGCACTTCTATCTTCGTTGTGGGGAAATATGCGTCCTCAAAGCTTACCTCACTCTGGATTGCTTGGAGTTCTATAGCATAGAAGACTCTCGGCATTCTTGTCTGAAAGAGCTAATGTTTGAAGTTTCTTAGCCATCCTCTCTGCTCAGGGAATTCGGACAGTATCCCAGCTCTAGGCTATGTTTCCGGGCTGCAAGGTGTTGGAGAAGTAACGCTCTTGCTCTCTTGGGGCCAACTGTGGGCACTCCTTGGCCACTCAGTCAGGCACTCAGGCCGCCTGCCTGTACTTGTTTTTTCCAGCCCTATTTCTTACCAGCCTCAGTTCTGTCACTTTATCACTGTTGGTTCCACAGGCCATTCCATGCAGCACTCTGCTTCTCCCAGGGCAACGGCTTTCAACTCTTTCTGAAATTGCAGTTATCTGGAGAGTTTTGGGGAAATAGCTACTCCTGATTCCCATCCCTAAAGAGGCCATGTAATTGGTGGAGAGTGGGCCCCAGGCACGGATTCCTGCAAATGCTCCCTAGGTGATTCTAGTGCAGTGAAGTTCGGAAACTGCCTCAGGCCCGAGGAGAGGCAGGTGCACCGCAGCCCAGGTGTGAGGTCAGCCTCCTAACCTGAAACAATACAGCACTGCGTAAGGGCTGGAACACTACTTCCCTTCCAAGCCATTACCAGGGATTTCCTACATGTTGACACATGTCTTCAAATCTTTCCCAACAGAACAAAAGCAGAAAATTATTTTTAAAAATAAGCAGTTTCCATTGTAATTGGGGTACAATTGTTCAATTCCTTTATGTGAATTAAACAGTCCATTTCCGGGCGCCCATTTACAAAAGAGTTTGCTTACTCAGTATACAGCATGGAATGAAATACCTAATCCCGCAGGAATCATTACATTTTAAACTACACCCAATTATAAGACAAAAGTTTCATAGCTCAATTCACCATCCTCTACTGTACTATGTTATTGTCTGTTTCACACAAACATACTGTATCTTTTTCTGCCACTCATACAAGCTCCCCATTAGAATTGTTTGAGAGAATGTTCTTAGAATTAACCAGGTCTTGCCTGACTGCTCTCGAAGTCTTTCTGCTCACTGTGATTGAAGATTGTTCACTTTTTTGCCATCTCCTTTTCCCTTAGAAAGAGCCCAGATGCATTCACTACACAGGGTGCAGCCCTTCTCTCTCTGCAGCTGCAAGGGTTCTGGGCGTGATTGAGGGAATGTACGCAAAAGAAAGAAAGGGAGAGAAAGATAATGAAGAAAAGCAGGCTGGAGGAAGAAGGAAGCAAAGAAGAAAAGATAGGAAGAAAGGAAAGAATCTCAGCAAATTCGGGAAATAAATAATATAGAGAAAAAATAAATTCCAGTTTGTCTTTTAAGAACTGGAGACTGAACTCAGGGCCTTTGCACTGAGCTGCATCCTCAACATTTTTTTTATTATTTATATTTATTTTTAGATTTAAACCTGTATATATTTTATATAGCATTATTATCACAAATAAATACTTTCTTCTTGACAAACTATTTATTACAGAACTTTAAAGATTCAGCTTGTTTCTAGCTTGCATAGCTCATGGTGACAAATCTGTTGTCATTTTATCTTAGATTTTCATTTGAGGACAGGTTCTCACCATGTCACTAACTTGCTAATGCTGTGCTTGAACTCTCCATCTTCCTTCCTTAGCTTCCCAGAGTGTGTGCACCACACCCAAGTTAGGAACCAGTTCTTAATAGCTTCTAATCTTCCAGTGGTTCTAGAATGTTAACATTCTCCAAAATGGGTTTTCCTTGAGAAGAACAGAACTATCTCTGTCTCAGGGATAAAACACTAGAAACTTTCACTCATTTTACTAAGGAAAGTAATGGGTTTTCAGATAAATTAACCAAAGTTAAAAATTCCTACAGGCCCCACACATTTGCCACACAAGTATAAATTCAAACCAGAAACCCTCCCACTACGTATCCCCTGGCAGGCCAGCACATCATGGGTGCTGCTCAGTGTTTCTGAACGAGGGAGCTGATTCTACTATTCCTTCCAGTGCCCCCTCATGAGGCAAAAAGACATCTACAGGGCTGCGGTTGTCTTGCCTGCCTCATTTCAGTGCAGGATTTCAGAGTACTAGTTGGATTTCTTTGTGCAATTTCTTGAGTTTCTGGTTTTACTTTAGCAACCCCTTCGAGTGCCCTGATATGAAGTCCTATGACAAAGCCTTTCTGTCCTGGGCAAGATGCAAGGACCTATTCTCTTGTGAGTTAGGATTTGAGAGGGTAGAAATTATCCAATAATTCTGCTAGCCCCATATCCCATCCCAAGTCTTAAAGTAAATATTACTTTACATTGTGCTAAGCAGCCCCTGATCTAACTTGTCACTCCTTCTACCTCCTCCAATCTCTGGTTTTTATTTAAAGCCAGATAAATACCGAGTGATGACATTGGTCAGGACAAAAAAGCCTTGAGAGAACACAACTTACTATCCATGTCAGTGCCCATATTCGGAAAACCCTCAGCAGTTTCTGGCATTACACATGCATTTGACTGGGGCAGATGGTGATAAAAGTAAGATTCACTGAAAATCATTCTGAACCTGCTGCTATTAATTAGAAAGGAGCTATTCTTTTCTACACAAACCCCAGTGTGAATTTCCCTGCATGGTTTCAAGTAGTGTGGCCTTTGAGAAGCACTGGCGCTCTCTTCATGGTGCTTGCCCCTCTTTCCAGGGACGAAATATCTGAGCTGCTGTTCCCTGCTCGCACAACGGCCGGGAGGCAGCCCCTGCCCCTTGGCTCTTGTCTGTTCCTGGTAACCTTGCTGTGTTACCACACGGGGCTGAGGCAAAAGGATCTTGGTATTTTCAGTTTGTCTGGGAGAGCGCCTCCATCTTCTGGGATGTGACAGGCTGGAGGAGATAGCCCACCACCTCACAGGGGAAGGAGAATTCAGCCTCTTCATCGGATTCTACCTCTTTAACTGGGAGCTAGAAGGAATGAGAGATGCTAGCTGTCTGCCCCTGTGTCACGGTTTGGTATAAAATGTACCTCAATAGCCTCACGTATACGGTGGGACTTTTGGAAGGTGAATGGATCGTAGGTGCTCTAACTTCACCAGCTGGTCAGTTCATTGACAAGACAAAATTTCACGGCATTATCGGGAGGTTATAGAAACTTAGGAGCTGGAGTGTTAGGCAGTAGGGCCTAGTAGAAGGGAGTAGATTACAGAGGCTTGAACTTGGAGGCCACATCCTGGCCCTGGCCCTTTTCCTTCTGGCTCTTTTCCTCTCTCTCAGCTTTGTATCACCATGAGGTGAGCAGCTTTGCTCTAATGTACCCTTTACCCCTATATTTCTGCCTCACCACAGTCTTAAACCAGTGGTGTCCACTGACCATGAATCAAAACCTCTCAAATCACAAGCCTGGAAGTAAATCTTTCCTCCTTAAAGTTGATTTACATCCATGCATTTTGTCACAGCAATGGACTGCTGACTAACAGGAGAATTTCCTGCCAAGAAAACTCCATAACACTCGATGGAACTCAGAAGAGAAGAGCCAGCATTCCCAAGGAGCATCTACTCAACTGAGCCGAGGGGAATTCAATGGGAAGGGAAGGATCAGATCATGGCTCCAACATCACAGAATTGGGCTGCTTTTACCAAATTTACTAGGCTTTTCTGAACGTTTCTTCATTTGCTCTGTCTTGTTAGAAAAACTTTCAGAGACGCTCAACTGTTGTTTGTGTGTTCTTTATATTTTCACTAGCTTTACTTGTTTCACCAGAGTACTGGCCCAAGAAGCCAATCACACTCCATTCAACAGGAGTCTTTTGACAGAAAAATAGGTGAGCTCTCCTTTGGTATATTTATGTAACAGAACACACTCCTTATAGCAGCAGGCTTGTGTCACTATAATGAACGACCAGAGAAAAGCTGCTTGTTAAGAAGAGAGGTCTAAGACAGCAAAGGCTCTGGTGGGGGCCATGCTCTGGGACCGCATGTTGAATAGGAATGGTGGGGTTGCCTACAGCAAGACGGGACAGGTTGAGCCAAGAAAATGAGATGATATGAGAAAGGATGCTCTTTCTACAACAAGCACTCTTCTCCCAGGAATGTGCAGGGTACTATGAGCACTACCTCGCTACAGCACATCTCTAGGCCCTGCCAGTTAGAGGTTGTGTCACCTCACTGTCACCACATGAGGAGCTCTGGAGAGCCACAGTGAAACCCTATCCAAACCATAAGCACTCCTCATTGATAAAAATTAACTCCTGATTGTACCTCGGTTCATGAATGCTTCTGTTTGCAAGCAATTTGGCTTGTGAACAGGAGCATTTGGCAAAATTTTGCTTCTGTTAGGGAGCTCCACATCAGGTGATAAACACGACCATGGCCATTTTTCCTTCAGGAAAATGAAAGTGAACATGTTCCCTGCTCTGACACCTGGTCGATGGTCATGGCATTTTCTTGTCATGGTCTCGGTTGCAGACAGACTTGTGCACATTTGGTGTGACGCTTCTTTGTGTACTTTTTAGCACATACAGAACTGTGCAGTGTTATTCAATACAACTCCAAAGGAAGTGCAGAGCTGTAATAAAGACGAAAAGAAAGTGCAAAGCAAGGGTATTAAGAAGAAGGTTTTAACGAAAATAACCATTAAATTGAAGAAGGAAATTGTAGAAAAGCATTAGAGTGATATTTGTGTGATCTGACCTTGGAGCACAAGATGGCAAAGTTGAAAATTTCTACTATTCTGAAAAATAAAGATGCTGTCAAAGGAGTTAATGTGGCAAAATGAGTAACAGTGTTAACCAAGCAGAGGATGCAAGTGCTGGAAGATGTAGAAAGACTTTTGTCAGTGTGGTTGAATGAGAAACAGCTGGCAGGTGATAGCATTAATGAAGCTATGATCTGTGAAAAATCTAGGAAGCTGCACAGTGCTGTACTGCAAGAAAACCTCTCCACACATGCAACAAGTGAAGAATTTAAATCTGATGAAAGGTGGTTTGATAAACTCCACAAGAGAAGAGGCATCCACAGTGTGATAAGACATGGTGAGGCTTCCAGTTCTGCAGAAGCTGCTACAGAAGCCTACAAGAAAGAATTTTCAGACTTTATGAAGGCAGAAAGATACATTGCTCACCTAGTGTTCAGCTGCAGTGAAACAGGGCTCTCTGGAAGAAGATGCCAAATAGAACCTATATCATCCAGCAGGAAAAGATACTGCCGGGACACGAGGCCATGAAGGACAGACGATCCTTTTGCTGCGTGGGAGTGCAAGCGCTGATCTGAAGATTACGCATGTACTGGTGGACCATCCTCAGACCCCTGGTACATTCAAAGAATAGAATGTGAACAAGGCCAGACTGCTCAGCATGTGGAGGGCTAATGTGAAAACTTGGATCACAAGGCAAATTATTCATGGAATGGCGGCACAAGGTGTTAGGAAACCTTTCTGACAGCCAACTGCCTGAAAGCTACTTTTTCTGATGAACAGTGCCCTGGCACACCCACTAGCCTTGGTGGATGATATGGATGCTGAGTATGTCTTCAGAAAGGTCAGCTCTCCCCCATGTTACACCCCTTCTGCAGCCCATGGGTCAGCAAGTGATCTACAACTTTAGGAAGTTGTACACAAAGGTACTTCTCATCAGGTGTTTTAATGTCACTGAGGAGATGTCCTTGACTCTGAAAAGTTCTGGAAGAAACATTTCAATGTCTTCCACTGCATCAACCTCATTGACAAAGCCTGGGAAGATTTTATGTACCAGACCATAAACTCAGCCTGGAGGGAACTGTGGCCAGAATGTGTCACTGAATGTGCCACTGAAGTGTCTGATGCACAGGTAGTGGGGGACGTTGTGTCCAGGGGCAGGAGTATGGGTCTGGATGTTAATGGCGCATATACAGAGAAGCTTGCTGAGGACCATGAGGAGGAGCTAATGATGGAGGAACTTGCTGAACTCCAGAGTGAGCTGCAGAAGGTGCTTGAGGAACATTACACTGAGGAAGAGGAAGACAGGGAGGAGGTTGGCAGTGATGTGATAAAAATCCACTATGGAGAAGTGGAACGAGTGCCAGGATTTCTTTGAGAAGCATCCCCCAACATAACCATAATTAACAGAGGGTTGAATTTGATAAATGATAAAGTGTTCCCTCATTTCTGTAGAGTTATGCAGCACACGAGAAAACAAATGACATTAGACAGGATTTTTTCATCAAAATTGACCCTTCAGCTGAGGGTCAGAGGGAAACCCCAGAAGGAGATCTTGCTGATGTCCTTATGGAAGGGCACGCTACCTCCGAGCACTCTTCCCTCCCCGCCTTCCTGTCCTCTATCCCAGAAGTCACCTCAATCAAGTGTTCTCTCTTTTCACACTGTACTGTACTTTGTTTCACATTTTTGTGGTTTAAAAAATACATATGGTTCAGAACAGATTAACCTTATTTACATTGAAACTTATGGAGAAATTTGATTTAGTTTGTAGCCAACTTGGTTCACGACCAAAACTGAGAAATGAATTAAGTTCATGAATTGAGGTACCACTGTATCAATCTGGTGTGTGTGTTTTTTTTTTGTACCAGGAATCGAACTCAGAACTTTACACTTGCCAGGCAGGTATTTGTGCCATTGAGCTATATCCCCAGCCCATGTGCCACTATATATATCAAGTGCAATATAGATTAATCTTGAAGACACCCTACTGAGTGAAGGAAGCTTTACTCTGCAGCACACATGTACATGATTCCACTTATACAACATCTACCACAGGAAAATGAGTCTGTGGTTAAGAGATCAGATCAGTGGTTGCCTGGAAGGGAGAGCAAAGGGACTCGTTAGGAAGGGACACGGCATTTCCTTGTGTAGGGGAAAAGTATAGACAGGGTTGGGGATTGCATAGTGTATCATTTGTCAAAAATGAACTGCAGACTTAAGATCTGTGCATTTCACTGTTTGTAAATTACATCTCCATGAAAAAACTACAGAACTAATAATTAAGTCAAAATTCACCTGCTGTCTGATGCTCGTCTGCTTTTCTGGGGCACCACCCTGGTCTCAGCTTCAGTGCCAGTACTACCCAGGGTGTTTTTGAGGCAACCTCCAAAGAAGTACATGGGCTCAGCTGGCCTCAAACCAAGTAGAACTGTCTCTTGTTTTCTTTGGCAATTTAATCTGCTTATTCTTTTTAAAAAGGTAATAAAAAAGAAAAAAATCAACTCTCCATTAAGAACTAAGAGTGACTGAACAGAAAAATAAATGCCAGGGAGAATTCCTTTCCTTTCCTACAGTTCCATTCAGGAGCCTTGAAGTGTGAAGGGTCAAGACCCGGAGGGGACAGGTCACCCATTTGCAGATACTTCTGGCCAATGCTGCATGGGTTTTGGCTACTAAATCACATAGACATTACTCAGCAAAAGTCCAAAAAAGTCTGATGACTTCCCAAGGGTCCATAGCTATATTCTATGCGCCCTATGATGCATGAGGGCATTACTTAGTTATGTGTTGTTTTCAGAATTGTACTAAGGGGAAACCACTTTAGATTATTTTTGGCTTGTTTTATGGGAATGAGAATTAAGCTGCTTTTTGGCATGTCTCCAAGTTACTACTTGAGCAGCTACAGTTTGGGTATGGTTTCTTTTTTTCTTGGCATAATACACACTAGGAACAGTGATAGGTCAGAAAATGAGGATCTTGTTCAATGAGTTAGACACATTTCACTGCTAAAACTATGAACCCATTTGTTCTGCGATTAATAGTCTAGACCCTTATCCTGAGACCTGCTGACAATGTCGCCCGTCTCCCTCTGGATGACTCAAAGCCACAGCTAGACCCTGCTGCAGCATGACATCAGTCCCTCAGAACTGACAATCTGTCTACGAGCCATCGATGCACAGCTTCCAGCAAATCAAACTTCATTAGAGAGCTATAATCTGATTTTCATTTCTCCACTTCCAAGACATTCTTTATCTCATGCATGATTTAATTTCAGCCTCTCCGGCTAAAGTGGTGAATCATACATTAACCAGAGGACTCTGGACTCTATCACATGACTGTTCCAATTTACCTTCCATATGGGCATCGCTTTAAAAACAACCACCATCCTTGCAAACAGTACCCATGTCCAGGAGCCGGGGAATAGCACACTATTTACAAAGTAGCTAATCAGGGAGCCTGATCCAGCTCATTAACTGTGTGACAACCACTCTTTACTAGGACAATTCACTGGTTGTAGGCTTTCTTTCTTATGGGATCTGTCATTTACACTTCCCAGTAATAAAACTTAATTGAAATTTCATTCCTGTACAACAAGATGCCAACTTAACAGATGGTCTGTAATTGTTATGTCCACATATTTTATGTTGGATGGTATCACAAGCAATTGCGTGCAACTGCTATTCATGTAACTGCTGGGCTAATTTAAGATTTTTTTATATTATTGTTTAATATGACTGTAAAATCTAACATTAAAATTAATCAGTTAAAGTTGAAAAAAAGGCTTGCAATGGTCCTACAGTAACTAAAAGAGTAATTAATGATGAAATTCTGCCCTGGGTTCCTGAGGAGAGTGGGAATACTTGCACAGCAGCCTCCAGGTTGTTGTGGAAAAGGCAAGAACTGATGCATCCAAGAACAGAATACAGTAAGCCTATCTTGTTGTTATGGTTGATACATTGTGTCAACTTGGGGAATCTAGAGGTTTAGTTGAGTGCCTCAGGAGGAAGCTGGGGTGCTTACTTTGTAAACATCCTGAGCCTGTGGAAGAGGAGGGCATGGAGATTGTGTGAGAGGTTCACGGCCCCTGGGTGGGGGTAGGCTGTTTACAATGTAGGGGAGAAAAGGAGGCTGCTTGCAGCCTTTCCTCCCTTTGGCTGGTTGGTTTTGCTGTGCTCTGCTGACCTGAACAGTTTGCCCTCTGCCATGTGCCACTGTGCCTCAGAACCAGCCAAATATGGACTGAAACCTCCACAAACTGTAAGCTAAATAAACTTTCCTTCCTTCATTTTGGGTGTTGGGTATTTTGTCTCAGCAAGGAGGGAAAAGTAACCAAGACACTTGTATTAATCAGTGTTCTAACCAAACCAGAGCCAGTCGCCTCCTTGTCGGTAACATAACTGGTTAACTTCTGTCCAGTCGCTAAATCTCAGTGCTTCTTTGATCACTCTGAAATCCATGTGTGTTCTTCTCTAATCTTAATTTTTGGTCCACTAGTCAGTGGACTTAGTATTCAGTACTGTGCACTCAGAGTCTCAAGAGCAATTCTCACCCTGCAGACTGGGAAGGAATGTAGTTTGTAGGGCAGAAATACATCACAGGCCCTGAACAGGGAGAGGCTCCAGGTCATTTCAGAAAACGCAAGTATCATTCTGTCCCAAGTGTTATGCTAGTGACATTTGTGAACTTAACTTTACCCGTCAATGTGATATTTCAGAGAGAATTTTAAAGGCGTGCAGAAACCTATTTTGACAGTATAGTAAAATCCGTTCAGCTGGAAGGACGGACTTATCCTCCCCTGTTATGCTGGCATCCCCGCCCCCTCTTCGTGACCGTGGCACCCTCACTTTACTTCTGCCTCTTCCCGCAGTAGCTTCAGTTACCTTCCACTGGCTATATTTCTTTCTCTCCCACTCAAAACCTGTTCTCAGAAAAGGTTTAAATAAATTCATTCACTTCCATACAGAAACAACCCAGAAGACTTGAAACAAGTTCCCAGGAGTAGCTGCATATTGGCCAGAGGCCCCAGCTCTCTGAGGCAAGGCTCAGGGGGAAGGGGACATCCTGGAATCACTGAAATTGTCCTATACCCCTGTGAGTTTCACTGCACTGTGGCCTGTGCACCACATTTAGGGAACGGACTCCATAAAAAAGGAACCATGCCTCAGTCTTGTCTCATGGGGGATGAAGGAGAACAAAACACATGGAAAAGATGGGGTAAGTAAAGAGACCGCGGCAGGCATGAAAAGTCCGCACCAGTGACCAGAGGAGGGGCAGGGCATGGGGAAATTGTTTGGAAATGTTATTAACCCCTAAGAATGCATGCACCTCAGCGGATGTTCTAGTGATGCTGCTACAATAGACAATGAATGTCTGTGTATCCCAAATTTCCATGAGGTTTTTTAGTGATTCCTCTTTCGTTGTCTGCTTGGTTGTGAGTTACTTGCTTTCTAGGAGGGAAGGAGGCCGTGCTTCTCTTGGTTACCATTATACTCCCAGCACTCAGCAGACTCAGTGTATTCCATAAATACTTGTAAATCACTGAGTGAATGCTTTATTAGCTACCAAAGAATTATAAGGTATGAAAACCATCTCAAAAGAAAGTCTCCCTTCATTAGTGATTGTTACCGTTGTTTTTACAGTGGTGGGAATTGAACCCAAAGCCTTCACACTGAGCTACCTTCCTAACTCTTTTAAAAACAATGTTTATTTTTTGATTCAGGGTCTTTTTTTTTGAGACAGGGTTTTGCTACATGGTTCTGGCTGGCCTTGAACTCATTGTGTAGCGCAGGCTGGCCTTGAACTCACAATGATCCTCCTGCCTCAGTGTCCTGAGTGCTGGGATCACAGGCATGCGCCACCACACCTGGCTTCATTAGCATTTTCATATATTTTAGAATGTAACTCAGGGTTTTGAATGGGGTTTACTCGCATTATTAATATCATTAATGTAAGTGAAATTGGGGAAGTGTACTCAATCAATATTAATAGACCTGCTGGTACAGATTTGGTTATAGGGCTGATTTCTTTTGTCTAGAAATGGTAGAGATGAGGAAAGGAATAAGGAATTCATGCCTTAAGGAATTCCCAAAGGAATAAGGGCATAAACAAAATTTAAGGGGACTTTGGCTTGAGCTAAAAAGGAGCCACTGTTCTGATAAAAAGCAGGTCAGGTAGGTGGCTCCCATAAAATGAAAGAGATAGTTAAAGAAGACAGGTTCCCGCCTAAAGTTCCCATCCATGCAATAAGGTATTCAAGCTTGCAGAGAGTGCTGGGTCTTGGCTGTTCAGTCTGTTCTGGGTGCTGAATTCGGTTGCAGGCAGCTCACTGGTCAGCTCTGCTGGGGTGAAGCTGGGGAGACCAATCCTTGCTTGAATCATGTTAGTAGGATGTGCTTGTAGCTGCTGTGTTTCTAACTCCTGGGCTGTATGTGAGCCCTGTGTGCCCATCTCATCTATGTCATGGTTTGGTTCTGCTGTGAAAGCAGCAACCGCGCGTGATCCCTTCCCTACATTTGATGACTCTATCTGCTTTCGGGCCCGCCCTGGCTGTCTCAGACTGACAGTCAATGATTTTAAAAAATTGTATTTTCAGACTACAGAGTTGATAAAATTTCCACACATAATTGACAGTTTGCTTGGCATCTCTCAGTGACAGAGATAAGGAATCTGGCCCCAGGCACAGCCCACTCTTGGCTTCAGGAATCTTCATTCTGCCAGGGGCTTTATAAACTGCAGGCCAGGCAGCAAGCGGTAGCATGAGGCAAAGAATGAGTTAGCATTTTCCCCATACTTGGCATGCGCCAAACACAGTACTGAGTTCCATGGCAAACAGCGAGTGAGGAAAGGTTTCTATTGTTAAGGATCTCAAAGTGGAGAACACTGTGCGACCTCCTAATTTCAAAAGAGAGAAACTGTGTCTTCTGGATTCTTAGCTGTGTGCATAAAGTTAGGGTGTAGGAATGGATGAAGCTCTAAACTCACTTCCACTATGACACAGAAAAAAGTAAACCTTTGGGAGGGCTGTAAGTGAGAAGGCCAAATGAGAACATCCAAAAGTCTGTTCCTCCATCAATGAGAACAATGTGTGTGTGTGTGTGTGTGGGGGGTGACGAATGTTATCATATGCTGGAAATTAATCAAAAGCTTGCAAAAATCCGTGGAGTATTTGCTCAAGAACAATGACTGAGTCTATGTAAGATAATGAGCTCTGTGGTGGTGTGACCTGAGTTTTTCTCAGAACAAGAGCCCCAGCTCCTAGCACTCTGGAAAACCTACAGACTGTCCATCAAGATACACAGGAGCTGGGCTTAATCCTAGCACTCTGAGAGGTTGAGGCAGGAGCATCCAAAGTTGAAGCCCAGCCTGAACAACTTAGTGACTGAGCTAAGACTCTGTCACAAAAATAAAAATTAAATAAAAAGGGCTGGAGGTGCAGTTCAGAGCAAAGATCTTGAATTCAACTTCCAGTATCAGAAAAAATAAGAACAGGAAAAAAGTGACAATCAGAAAGACAAAATCCCCCCAGCAAACTCATAGCCAGTGAAGGGGCAATTGATCTAGATTTAGAGCAAGAATGAATTATTAACTCTAGTTATTTATAATTATAAAAAACTGAGTTATAAACAGAAAATAAACTTCCAAAATAGAAATGTCCAACTCCAAGTGGCTTCACTGGTACATTCTACCAAATGTCTAGAAAAGTAACACTAATCCTCTATGAACTCTTTTTTTCTTCTTATTGTATTGGTTCATTTTGGGTGTACATAGTCCTAACATTCACTGTGGGGGATTTTTATGACTCTTTCCCTTTTATCCTCATTCTCATACCCATCCTTCAGCCCCTTTTCCCTTCGCTGTGTTTCCATTTTTTCTTCTAGTCTTTTTTTCTCGTCCATTCTCCCCCCACTCACTCGGTTTCTCTTCTGATCTGAACATTTTATTCCCATCTCCCAATAATTATGATACATTTTGGTCCTTATTTACTCTTTTGATTTCTTACAGCATAGAAACCGTGTGATATTTACATGTGTGTCCGTTTTACACTTTATGTTATCAAGTGCATCCATTACCTAGAAATGTTTCGAGTTTATTCTTCTTTATGGCACAGTATAAAAGAACACATCTTTATCCATTTATTGGTTGATAGGCATTTGGGCTGTTGCCAAGATTTAGCTGTTACAAACTGTGCTTCTACACACTTGAGTGTGCATATATCACTGTGGTATGATACTTTGAATTCTTTCCAGAAGATACAAAGGAGGGAAATAGTGGGATCAAATGGAACCTCTACTCTTAGTCTTTTGAGGAGTCTCAAAATAGATTTCCACAGTGGTTGCACCAGTTGACAATTCCACCAACAGTGGAAAAGTTTTCTTCTTCACACAGCTCTGCCAGCATTTGTTATTAGTTGATTTCTTGATATAGCCATTCTTTCTGGTATGATATGGAATCTCAGCATTGTTTTAATCTATATCTCTTAAATGACCAGTGATGTTGAATATTTTTTCACGTACTTATTTGCCATTTCTACTTCTTCATCTGAGAAGTATCTATTTATTTCAGATGCCCATTTTTGGATTGGGTCTTTAAATTAGGGGATCTGATCTTTTTGAATTTTAAAATATATTTTAGATAGTAGTCCTTTGTCTGAGGAACAGTTGCAAAAAGTTTTCCCACTCTGTGGGTTGTTTCTTCACTCTTTTGGTGGTTTCTCTTTCTATGTAAAAACTTTTTAATAAGATGAGATCCCAGTCATTGATTCTTTATGATAGTTCCTGTCTGAACAGTTTTATTTATAATGTCTTTGCCTACACCAATGTCTTTAAGAGTTTTACCTATTCTATTTTCTAGCAGAATAATGTTTCTGTTTTAATATTTAGATCTTTTATCCATTTCAAATTTAGCTTAGTACATAGTGAAAGATATGGGTCCAATTTTCATCTTTGGCATGTACAGAGCCAGTTTTCCACCACCATTTATTAAAGAGGTCATCTTGCTTCCAGTGAGTATGTTTGGCACCTTTGTCAAGGATAAAGTGGCTGAGTGTGTCTGGAGTTGTTTCTGCATCTTCTAATCTGTTATTGATGCTGAGGTCTGTTTGTCTGTTTTTTCCATTACCATGCTGTTTTTATCACAGTAGCTTTGTAGTATAATTTCAAGTCAGAGATTGTAATGCCCCCTGCTTTGCCTTTGCTGCTTTTGCAAAGTCACTTTTTATTCTAAATGAATTTTAGGCTTTTTTGGTTTAATTCTGTGAGATATGCTCTTGGAATTTTGATTGGGATTTCATTAAATCTGTGTAAGAATTTTGGAAGTATGGCCATTTTCACTATATTGGTTCTTCCTACCCAAGAGCTAGGGGTATCTTTCCATTTTTTGAAATTCTCCTTGATCTCCTTTTTCAGGTCAATGTAGTTTTCAATGTAAAGTTCTTTCACTTCCTTCATTAGATTGATTCCTAAGTATTTCATTTTTTTGGATGCTGTCTTAGTTACTTTTCCACTTGCTGAGACAAAATAACCAACACCCAAAGTTTACAAGGAAAAGGTTTATTTAGCTCACTGTTTGTAGAGGTTTCATTCCATAATTGGCTGGTGCTGAGGCAGGGTGGTACATGGAAGAGGGGCAACAGTTCACGGCAGTGGAAGACAGCAAAGCAAGAGAGGAGAGGGAGAAAGAAGCAAGCCTCTTTCTGTCCCCTATATTATATGTGAGCTACCCACCCTACAGTGGGCATAGCACTCAATCCTTAATCCAAACATTGGACTTTGATTTAATCACAAATTCTAGATTCAGTCACCTCCAAAAAGTCCACTCTGCTATGCTCATTTTGGCATTACATATACTAAAAAGTCCACCCCCCATGACTGCATGAGGCTTTGGGGGAACATCTAGACACAAACCATAATAGACACTATTGTGAAAGGTGTTGTTTCCCTAATTTCTGTCTCAGTGAGTTGTTTGTATACAGGAAGGCTACTGGTCTTTGAATATTGACTTTGTATCCAGTTGTGCTACTGAATTTGATTATTAAATCTAAAGTCCTTTGGTGAAGTTTTTGGGGTCTTCTGTGTATAGTATCAGGTCATCCACACATGATGATGATTTAACTTCTTCCTTTTGTATCCTTATTCCTTTTGTTTCTTTCTCTTAATTGCTCTGGCTAACATTTCCAGAATGACATTGAATGAGAGTACTGACAGTGGACATCCTTGTCCTATTCCTGATGTTAGAGTGAAAGCTTTCAGTTTTTGACCTTTTAGTATGACATTGTTGGTTTGTCATAGATAGATTTTATCAAATTCAGATAAAGGCCATCTATTCCAATTTTCTACAGGCTTTTTATCATAAATGGATATTTACCAAATGCTTTTTCTGCACCTATTGAAATGATCTTTTTTTTTTTGGTCCTTTGGCTCTGTTGATATTGTGTATTATATTCATTGATTTGTGTATGTTGAGCCATCTTTGTATCCTTGGGGTGAATCCTGCTTCATCATAGTCCATAATCTTCTTGATAATTTGCTGCATTCTGCTTGCTATTTTCTATCTTATTGAGGTTTTTTCATCTGTATTCATTAGGTAGATTGGCCTGTAGTTATCTTTTTAAGTTGGATCCTTTTCGGCTTTGATATCAGGGTAATGCTTGCTTCCAGCAATGAATTTTGGAGCATTGCTTCCCTTTCAATTTTATTAAAGAGTTTGAGAAGTAGCAGTATTAGATCTTCCCTAATTTCTTATAGAATTCAGCAGTTAATCTACCAGGGCCTGGGCCTTTCTTTGTGGGTATGTTTTTAATTACGTTTTTATTTAATTGACTGATACTGATTTATTTAGAATTTTTATACCTTCTTGATTCAGCTTTGGTAATTATGGGTATCTAGGAATCTATCCTTTTCTTCTGTGTTCTTTATCTTATTAGAATACAGCTTTTTAAAGTAGGTATGGATGATCTTTTGGATTTCTGCAGGATCTGTGGTGCTTTCTCCCTCTTCATTCCTAGTTACATGGATTTGAGTCTGTTCTCTCCTTTTTTGATAAGGTTGGCTCAGAGTTTGTCAATTTTATCTAATTTTTCAAAGAAACAATTCTTTGATTTATTGATTCTTTGTGTTGTTTGATTTCTGCTCTGATATTTCTAATTTCTTCCCTCGTGTGAGCTTTAGTCTTGACTGGCTCTTCTTTTCTAGAAGTTTGAGGTTCAACATTGGGTTATTGATTTGAGCTCACTCTGTTTTTCTGATATGGGTATTCACCAATGTAAATTTCCCTTGTAGTGCAGTGACGAATAGAAACACTGAGGATTTGGAGGTAAATTTATGTTGATGGGCACTGATAGTGACTCATTCCCAAATTATCAGACCTCAAAGGTTTAGGAAGGGAGGTTTTTATGGGGTTGGAAGGGCAGTACAGAAGCAAAATGGCTTGTCCACTGGGGATTGCTTCTTACAACATGCATTGTAGTAACCAGCCATGTATTATAGTGACCAGACATTTCTAAGAAACAGAAGTAACAGAAACTGTAACAGGAACTGAAGTGAACTGGAGGTTACCTGGGCAATTAACAGGAACTGAAGTATACTGGGTGGGAAGCACATTTTCTGCTATATTTCACCCCTTTTTTAGTTTCTCAGCAAATCCTTGATGGGGATGTTATGTGTGATCTGAGTTGAACCAGGTAAACATTTAATTATATAAGGCCCAACTAGAAGCAGTAACATTAAGGTTGTCAGTGGTCCTAGGATAGGCTGTAGCCAAGGTCCTAACCCAATTGATCCATAGAGCTAAGGCAAACACCAAAGCTAGCTGGAAAGCAGGGAAGAAAACCCAAGTTGGACAATATAATATCAGAGTTAAAGGAGCTCATCTAGATGATTGTTGGAGAGTTTACCTGGACCAGACAACTCCTCCAGGGCTCACTGTGAAGGCACAGCACACCCAAAGCCCTGCTCTGGTTACTTTGGATGCTGACCAGTCCATGCAGTGTCCTCATGCTAAAGCTTGAGGACACTGTTCCCAGGACTTCAATACATTATTCTCCTTGATCTTTGTGCCTTTTCAGGATGCTTACCCCAGGACTTGCTTTCATTTCAGCTTGTATATGTTCTTGGTATTGATAGGGACTGTCTCGGGCCAGCCTGAATAGGTGCAAATAAACATCAATAGATATCTGTAGCCCTTATAAGACTTTACTTCAGTGTTTTGAAAGGGTGATGTTTCAGTCAATCTGTGGTGGGGGGTGGTTAGGCCTCTGGACTAGATTACTTTTAGTGCAGGTTTGAAATCATTGGCAGACAGTGGAGAATATGCTGGCCAGGTATGGGATTGTCTTAGTTACTTTTCTCTCATTGCTGAGACAAAATATCCAATGCCCAAAATGAAGGAAGGAAAGGTTTATTTAGCTTACAGTTTGTGGAGGTTTCAGTGCATACTTGGCTGTCTCAGAGACAAAGTGGCACATGGCAGAGGGCGAACGTTCATGGCGGCAGAACACAGCCAAAACCACAAGAACAAAAGGGAAAAATGGCAGCAAAGCAGCCTCTCTCCTTCTCTTACATTGTAAACAGGCTACCCCCACCCAGGGGGCGTGTAGCTCTCACACAATCTCCATGCCCTCCTCTCCCACAGGCTCAGGATGTGTACAAAGTAAGCACCCTGGCTTTCTCCTGAGTCACTTAGCCAAACCTCTAGACTGCCCAAGTTGACTTAATGTATCAACCATTACAGGGATGTTGTGGATTTTTCCTTCATAGCTCAGGATGTTTTACTGTTTTGGTGGGCTTCCAAATAACAATGGATAGCAGTTGATCTTTTATTTTTCAGACCAACTGAGGCCCTGTATGAGGGCCCATCATTCAGATTACTGTGTAAACCATCCTTGTGGGAGAGTCTCATCCAAAATAATTTTGTCCAAGGTGACCACGCATATCTAGCCTGACAGACTATTGCTAACAGAGCTATTCCCATCCAGAAACAGGATGTACTCAGCATCTGTCAGGGGGTTCATTTTTAAGTCTTATGGGCTTAAGAACATTTCATCAGTTAGTGCCAGGTAGTTGTGGTCCAGTGGGTCCAGCTTGGTGGGCAGGTATGTGGCAGGAATGAGTGGTTTTATCCCTGAAAGACCAGTTGTGGATTTGCAGAAGAGTCCCTGGTACTGGGTGACCTGGCTGTTAGAGCCACAGTAAATCAGGTCTAGTATAGCATGTAGCACCTCCTGACAGCTACATTGTAGCCTAAAATCAGTATGTCAGTTTTCTTTATTAGAATGACAGTATTTGTTAGAGCATGGAGGCAGGGGGGATAGCCCTTAGCAACTGGATCCAAGTATTTGCACGGGTAGGCCAGTGGGTCCTCCTAGAGGCTAATAGTCTGAGTAAGCATCTTTGAAGCCACATGTTGTCATTTATCAACAACCAAGTTGAGTTCCAGTTTCATCTGGAATTCCCAAGGTTGGGGCAAGAGAGAAGGAACTGTGCTCTTTCCATTTAAGGGTAAAGAGGTGTTGGCTGACAGGAGACAACCAAAGGCCGAAAAAAATATTCTTTAGATCCAGGAATGGGTATTAGTAGGCTGTGGGTGGCAGAAGACTGACTGTAGGATGGAGGATGACCATAGTGGCATTCAGAGCTCAGAGAACCTGAACTGAATGATATTCCTCATTGTTTTTTTTTTTTCACAGGCAGAAGTATATTTCAGCAGTCTGACAGCCTATGGGGGTGGCAGAGTTCAATGACTACAGGAGGATGGTGGATGGCCAGGCCCAGAGGCAAGTTTTGGTTCATACCTCTTGGAGGAGGGATTTTAGAATTTCAAGATTTTAATAATCTGTTTCAAGCTGATGTAGGTGTCACTCTTCCTCTCAGGGAACAGTCAGAGTTAGGACCAACTTTCAAAGTACAGGGCTAAATGAGGAGTCTGACTGGTTCAGTGATGGTCACTTTTACCTTGGAGAGGTCTTTCCCAAGAAATGGTATAGAGACTGGCTTATACAGGAATTCATGTTTGGTGAGAAGTCCTCCCAGGGTGCAAGTTCATGCCTAGTAGAAGGGACAAGAGTTCCAGTTGCCCTGGTGATGCTAACCTTTTGACAGAGTGGCAATAGGTTGGCTGTCTTCTAGGAGCATTATAGGTTGTCTGCCAATATGGATGCATCCGTGAAATTGGTTGGGGCCCAGTCAATCTCCATAGTTTGGAGAGGAGCCCCTCCTCCTCACCAAGGAGCACAGACAGAATGGTCTATTGCTTTCACTATCTGTACAAATACTCACACAATCATTTAAAAGACATTCAGAGGTTAAAACATCTGCTCCCCCAAACTAGGAGGAGACCTAATTAATGAGAGGTGATAAGGCTCTCTCTCTGCTCAAACTGTGCTGGCACAGACTGAAACTGGTGCGCCCAGGAGTCTTACTAGAATCAGGCAGGCAGGCAGACTATGTCCTTCCTTTTGGGTCTGATGTGAGCCTCTTGAACAGTGATCTAGGAATCCTCCTTCAGACCTCCAAGGAGACTTGAGAAATCTCAAGGGCATGCCTTCCTGTCAGGATATGGAGAGGTCTGTGAGGGCCACAGCTGGTGACCAAAAAGGTCAGAATGGTTGGTCTTCCCAGCAGACGCACGAGATGCAGTGGCAAACAGAAACACAAATGTCACCTAAGATTTGGAAGCATATTTATTTAATTCCCACTGATACTGATAGCGATTTATTCCCAAATATCAGGCTCCAAAGGCTCAGGGAGGGAGATTTTTGTGGGGTTGCAAAGGGAAATACAGAGACAAGCCAATACAATGGCTTGTCAATTGGGGATTGCTTCTTACAATGTGCATCAGAGTTACATATCGTGTATCATGGTGACCAGATAGTCTAAGAAACATGGGTAACAGGAACTGTAACAGGAACTGAAGTAAACTGGAAGTTGCCTGGGCAACTAATAAGAACTGAAATATACTGGCTGAAGGAGACATTTTCTGCTATAGTAGGACTGTTTTCATTGTGTCCTTAAGTTCTGGCATGTTGTACTGGCATTATCATTAAATTGTAGACCTGTCTAATTTCTTCTTTAATTTCATCTGTGAATCATTGGTTGTTCAGGAGGGTGTTATTTATTTTCCCCATGTTTTTGAAGTTCTTGTGGTATCTTTTGTGATTAATTTCCAATTTCATTGCACTATGGTCTAATAATATGCATGGGATAATTTCAATTCCTTTGCATTTACTTAAGCATGCTTTATGAGCTGGTATGTGGTCTATTTTGAAGAATGTTCCATGTGCACCTGAGAAGAATGTGTATTCTGATATTGTGGGATGTAACACTCTGTAGACATTTACTAAGTCCGCTTGTTCAAAAGTTTGGTTCAGTTCTGACATTTCCTTGCTGATTTTTTCTAGTTGATCTGTCTATTTGTGACAATGGGGTATTGAGTTATCCCATTACAATTATGTTCATGCTTATTTGATTTTTCATATCAATTAATAATTGTTTTATATACTTGGGTGCACTGCTGTTTGATGCATATATGTTTATGATTGTTTTCTATTCCTCTTGGATTGTTCCCTTTACAAGGATGTAGGGACCTTTTTGTCTCTCTTAGTCTTAGCTTGAAATCCATTTGTATGCAAATAGAATAGCTACCACTGCTTTTTCCTGGGTTTCTGTCACATTGAGTATTATTTTCCATCCTTTGACATTCAGCCTATGAATTTCTTTTTTAATTAAATGTGTTTCTTGAATACAGCATATTTTTGCATCTTGCTTCTTGGTCCATTCTGCCAATCTGTTTCTTTTGATTGATGAATTTAGACCATTAACATGGATGGTTATAACTGATAAGTATTGACTTATCTTTGTCATTTTATTTTCATGTTGTTGTTTTCTCCCTTTTCTCCTCTATTTAATTGCTTTCCTTGTCTGGTGGATTCATTCCATTGGGGTTCATGGAGTTGTAGTCTTTCTTATCACTTTCTAGAATGCCCCTCAGAACATTTTGAAGTGCTGGTTTGTTGTTCATGAATTTCTTCAGATATTCTGTGTTATGTAGATATCTTATTTCTATGTCAATTTTGAAAGAGAGTTTTTCAGGGTATATCAATCTGGGTTGGAGGTTGTTTTCTTTTAGGGCTTGAAATACTTGCCTCCAAGCTCTCCTTCACTTGACGGTTTGTGTGAAGAAGTCTACTGTAATTCTGATGGGCTTTCCTTTATAGGTGATTTGTTTCTTTTCTCTAACAGTTTTGAATACTCTGTTCTTGTGTTAAATTTCTGGAATCCTGACTTTTATTTTTTTGAGACAGGGTCTTACTATGCAATTCAGGCTGGCCTTGAGCTCACTTTGTAGCTCGGGCTGGTCTCAAACTTGCAGCGATCCTTCTGCCTTAGCCTCCTGAGTGCTGGAATTACAGGGGTGTGCCACCATGCCTGGCTCTGGAATCCTGACTCATATGCCTTGGTGTAGGTATTTTTTATCATAGCTAATTGGAACTCTCTATGCCTCACTCACTTGTATGTCAAATGCTTTTTCCCTGCTTGTGAAGTTTTGGGTTATTACTTCTGTGAACAGGTATCTTATGTCACTTTTGCTATCTCCTGCTTTTTCATTGACTCCAATCAATCTTATGTCATTTTTCTTTGCATCGTCTAGCAGCCGTTGGATTGATTTTTTATGGTCCTTCACTATTTTTAAGATATTTCTTTTCATGATCACTAAGCACAATCTTGTTTTTTACATCTGATATTCTGTCTTTACATTGGTTCATTCTGTGGCCTATTATTCAGGAATTTTTAATATCCTGGATATCAATTTGAATTTGTTTCTTGGATTCAATTTCTTTCCTATGTTGGATATTCATGATTTCTATCATTTCCCTAAGCTCTTCTATTTTCTTTTCATTTGTATCTTTCCTAGAGTCATGAAGCATGTCTTTCCTTATGGCCACCGTCTCTCTAGTTATCTGAGAAACTACTTCTGATTTGATTTTTTTTCTAGAGCCTCATTCATCGGCTTTGTTACTTCCACTGTCACCACTATAGAGAATCCAGGTTAGTGGATCTCAGATTGCTCCACCTCACTGCCTGCTGAGTTTGCCTTTGGTGACCTGGAAGTCTGGCTTGCATCTTGCTTCCATGTCTTCTCATTTTTCTGTTGTTTTTAGTTTAATTCCTGAGATGATGCTTGTAAATTGTTTATGGTGAATAGCTTTATTCCTAGTACTTATAACCCTTAGGAAATTACTACTTCTCAGAGTTGTCTTCCAGTTATACCTGGCCTCTGGGTTTTAAGTCTATTGTAAGATCCTGCTCGTCCATTTATTTGGGATGAGAAGTTGCTGCTTCCTGGGCTCAGCCTATTTCTTTGGCTCTGTCTTATAGTACTGTTTACGACCCTTAGGCAATCTTAGTCTTGGTGTACCAGAAAGCACTACTGATTAGAACAATTATGTCACCTTGGCTAAAGTAGTACAATCAGTAATAATCACAGCGTCAAACATAGCCAGCTACTGCAGTTCACTGTGTCCAATGGTGCATTTCTCTGTGGAGTCCTCTAGGGTCACCAGTAGTTATCATGCCTCTATAGGTCAATCCACCCCTCACACATGGTGAATCTAGGCTCAAGGAGAAAGTATTGCCTGCCATTTAATTCTTCTTTTTTGGAATCCTTCTCTTTACTCTCCCCAGAGGCTTCCATTTTTAATTCTGATACTTCCTAGATCCCAGGACATGCTTCCCTCCTTCTCTTCCTCATGTTGTTATATTCCAGGTCTAGACAGCAGGTCTCAGAGAAGCTATTTCTCTGTTGCTCACAACTCCACCATCTTCCCAGAAGTACCCCCACAAACTCTTATAAAACTTACAAAATCAAGGAACATTTCCCAATTTATTCTTTCAAGCCAAGATTATCCCAACAACAAAACAAGTGACAAAAAGTCATCACATGAAAACTATAGACTACTATCTTGTATATACATGCAAAAATTAGCTATAAGATACCAGCAAACCAAATGCAATAACATAAATGATTGTGTAACCAGTTTTCTCTCTGGGTCTTGTCCTGAGTATGATGAAGGATGAAATCAATGGAAAGTAGTGGGAACAAGCCAACTGTAGTGTACTAGAACCCTCCCTCCTAAGCAGAGAGGGGTTTTGCCGTTTTGCTTTGCCTCAGGTAAGATGAGTCATCACTTTTGTCTACAGA
Organism: Dinomys branickii; assembly: GCA_004027595.1. NCBI lineage: Eukaryota > Metazoa > Chordata > Mammalia > Rodentia > Dinomyidae > Dinomys > Dinomys branickii. Next base: position 129,473 of record PVLD010003015.1, read on the forward strand.
CAAGAGCTTTGCTGTCCTTCTTCAGTGGTTCAGGCCTTTTGTTCCATAGGAGAAAGGGAACCAGAGTCTGTGGTGAGGGCCACTTCCCATCTTCCCTCCAGTGGTCTGCACACTGGCCAGAGAAAAGGAAACTTTTGTGAACGTCTGTTATGCCCTGGGTCTTTCTTTGAGTACAGAAAGTCTGCAAAGTTCCTGGGGATGGGGGATTGGCAGGCTCCTCTTGTGTCTAATACCCACCGGGATCCAATACCCTCATTGTGCTTCACATGCAACTTTCAGAAATGTATTAAAAAATTAGCAAGGTACAGGACACATGTCTTTAATCCCAGCTACTCAGGAGACTGAGGCAAGAGGATTCAAAGTTCAAGGCCAGCCTGGGTAATTTAGTGAGAACTTCTTTCAAAAAATAAAATGGGCTGGGGTGTACCTCAGTGGTATGCCAGTTGCCTACTATGTGTGAGGCCTGGGTTTGATCCTTAGCCCAGAAAGAAGTAGAAGGAGGAAGAGGAGAAGAAGGAGGAACAAAAGGAAAATGGGAGGGGGAGGGTAGTAGCGCTGTCACAAATTCCCTGAAAAAGGTAAAAAGAATGCTGCTATCGAAAACAATAACATGTTACTTTGACATATTCAAAAACAGAAAATAGAGGCCATATTCTAAAAATACGTAGTAAGAAGTTCAAATTGTGGAAAAAAGCAAATAGAAATAAACTTTTCAAAAGCTGAGATGAATTTTGCCTTTTAACTGAACAATTTACACAAGTTACATATTTCTAGAGTATTATTTTTCTTCAAAAGGCAAAACAACAATTACCATTCAGGTGTTGCAACCTTCAGCTGAAAGATGGGGCCTCTAGGGCTACAGATGGAGAGATGTAAAACAGATCTATCTTCACATAACTTCTCTCCTTTCCAGCTTTCTGGCTTTTGAAACTCAAGATTAAGTAAAAACTAACAACCTTTAAATTGCTTGAAAATTTGAATGTTTTCAGTATAAAAATGGGGCAAAGGGCTAACATATATTGAATTCTACAAGATGACAGACTAGTATTTCTCAGACTTTGGTATCTATCAGAGTTGTGCAGGACTCAGTGAAATCCAGAGAACTTTATCTTAGCCAATGCACGTGGGCCTCTAAATTCTTTATTAATTTCTAGGTGATTGTGATACACATCAAACTCTGAGAACCGATATGCTAAGCACTTAATGTGCATCATCTGACTTAATCCTTTGTGCTATCTAAAGTAGATATACTTGTTTTTCAGATGGAGAATCTGAGGCTCCAAGTGTCTATGTAGTGCATATAAAGTCATAAAACAAATACCGAGTGGCAGATTCAGGGCTCAAACCCAATGTATCTACCTTTAAATTCTTACTCGTTCCTCTCCATCACACATGGACCCAAAACACAGGCCACAGAGGACCATCTGTCTCTTCACTGAGCTCAGAAAGTGAACCGGTACTACTTCCTGATGTCTATAAAGATGATTTTGTTTTGCCCGTTTAAGCACACAAACCCTATGGATTATAAAGGTCCCCTTTCCTAAAGGACAATTAACTGAAGCTCACTGTATCATCATCCACAAGCTGCAAGAGACCTGAGGACTTTTCAGAAACACATAATTAAGACCCAGAGGGGAGGCCAGGATTGGAAAAGAGCTTCCGAGAGCCCCATCACTGCCAGCAAGGCTTCCCAAGGGGAAGCTGCCAGACAAATGAGGTGTGAACAAAGGTGGTTTTTAAAATGCCAGGAAGAAAAAGGGATAAAGGATCCCTATGAGTATTAACACTGTCAATTAAGGACAAGCAAAGAAAATAAAAGAAAAAGATCTATTATTGTCAGCTAAGGGATCAAGGGAAGGAAGATGGCCTTTCACCATCATGCCAAGAGAGAAAGAATTCCAGCGAGGACGTTCTAAATCTATTAAGAAGAAGGAGAGAATTGGATCAACAGCCCACTGGGAAGCTAAGAGAGCAAAATGGTTTTCTGTGTCTGCCAGTGGGAAGAGCAACAGAAAGCAGAACAGTATGTAAACATTTTTATCCAAGAGACTTGGGCCAGAAGGAATTGTGAAAACAAGAAAAGTCTGTGTTATGGACAAAAAAATTCTGAAAGATGAAAAGCTTGGTGGGATTCATGTTCAGCCCTGAAATTCAATGCAACACTGTCCTACACTAGAAAGCCCATAACATATTTTCTGCCAAAGTAATAACAGCAATAACAGCTTTCTTTTGGGCTTTCTGCAACATGCTGGCATCAATCCGAGTCTTCAGAACAACTCTTGAGGTATTTGGTTGAGTTCCCCTGAGGTTCGCTGGTAAATTTCCTAAAAGTGCTTTAAACTCTGTGTGTTAAAGGGTCCTGACAGGCTCACGTGGTCACTTTGTAGTTTAATGTTATACCACCTTTACCCCCAGAACTACTCTGTCTCTAGGGTCCAACTTGGTCTAGTGCTGTGATTTTCTCACTATAAGAAAAGCTGTACTTCGACATTTCTTCCCAAGTGTATCCTGCTTGTTGTATCTCATCTGATTATATACAGTGTTCTTGATCTCCAGATCAATGCTTTTCAGATGCCAGCTTGTGTGACTCAGTAGCATTAGTTGGTCATATAATCAATTTGGTATATCCAAGTTGGAATTTAAATAAAACAAAATCAAATACAAGAGATAATTTCAAGCCATATAAAGGTGAATGTACTGTTTGGGACACTTGCGTGTGTGTGCCACAATGCAACATATGTTTTTTACTTGAAGAAGTGTTTGGAAGCCAGGACTCTGTGTCATGCTCCCGGAGACTTTCCTAACTGTAACTACTCTTTTAATGTATCTTGTAGCCTACTGTAAAACTTGTCTTTACAGCTATGCTTTAATTACATAACTTTTATCCAGTCATTCTTTCCTTGTTTCAACAAGCGTTCAGCAAATAGGCATTCTGTGCCAGATGCTGGTATTAGAGAAACTAATTACACTGGTCCCAAGCCCACCCTTCTGTTCATGAAGAGAGAGACTGTTAGTGAGATATGCATTCCATTGTGCAGGGCAAAGTTGAAGCTAAGGAAGGGTGCTTGCCTCCTACTTAGGATAACCAGACTAAGCCCTGCTCTTCCGTGGGCTGCTCATTATGGAGGCTGACTCTTTGCTCAGCTTCTTCTCTGTCGCCAGGGTTTGGCTCTAACCATCTGCAAACATCCCTGTGTCTCCCTCCTGTGTCCTTCCTCCCAACTCCAATGTTGTCTGCAGGACTCAGGGATCTTGGCTACATCTTTCTATTACTTTTTGATTAAAGGCCTCTCTAGGACCACAGTGGGTCCTCAGTAGATTTTTCTGACCCTGCCCTTAAACAGAATTCTCCTCTGCCAAGTGCATGCTAGCCCATTGTCCCTGTATTTGGAATATCTCCAGGGATCGTGTTTCCATCACTTTGCTTGAAAGTCTATTTCACAGTCTAGTAGGTCTCACTGTCTAGAGAATTTTCATCTTTCTTTAAAAGTTTTCCTTTCTTAATTTTAATCCATTACTTTTAGTTATACCACTGATACCATCATAAATAATACTTAAAACCTTGACAAAAAATCTTTTCTTCACTTAAGAACTATGTTTAAATTAATGCTCTGTCATTATTTGATCTTATTGCTCATTATTAAGTCCCAGCAGTTAATTACCACACATATCACTGAAATCAGGATGACTCACACTGAGACAACTGCACCCAACATGAGAATTGGACTCTTTCTCCTGCTAGAAAAATCTAGAATGGAAATGCACTCTATACTCTGTGATGACTTGGCCTCATTCAAGTTTCTTCTGACTCTATCATAAAAGCAAATAAAAACATTTAGGTAAAACAGAGATTGTCAGTTATGATGTATTTCTTTGGTATGACATCATCTGTCTGTTTTATTTGTTCATTCAACAACATGTGCTGAGCTTTGACTTGGTTCTATTTGAGGTATTAGGGCTGAAAGGTGGGCATGACCACCCAAGCTGCTCCTGTCCAGGGAGAAACAGATCATGGCAACTCTAAATCACGACTTTAGCGGTAGAAAGACTGAGTGGTTACAGTGGAGAACACTATCTCTAGTTGTAGGAGTCAGGGCAAGACCCTCAGCAAACTCTGACATGCTAATACTCTGTATTAGTGGGATGAGAAGAAATTTCTTAGAAGAGCAGAAAGAATATTCAAAACAAAGAAGCATAACATGTGCCAATGGGCAGAGGCCTGAAGGATGCTCAGTGCCCAGAGAGCCTCAGGAAAGAAACTTACAATACAGAACCAGGAGTGATTGCAAATGACCCTATCCACAAAGGACTTTGTGCATTCTAAAGAGTTTAGCACTCATCCTGCAGCCAACCATGCATCAGTGGAGGGTTTTAGCAGGGGTGAGTGTCAAGGTCCAGATTTATTTTAAGTAAGACTATTGAGAAAGCAATACAGAAAGCAAACATGAGCGAGAGTATTATGTGAGCAAGATGCATTTGGAGACAGCTCAGTACTGCAGGCCAGACACTGTTCTATATAGAAGCACACTTCATCTACCCTTGAAAAAAAAGAAAAGGTTACTTTAAAAAGAGAGAGAAAGTAATTGCTTCTTTACAAAAGATATTTGTTACATGAAAGAGAATCTTAAAAATGGATGTTTTGAAATGTTTCAACTGATGTGTTATTTTGTTGCTAAAATTGTGTGTTCCATTCTTATTGGAAATAAATTTTCCTAACACGTTTAAGCATCATCTGTTTGAAGAGTTTCAAAGGGATTTTAACACATTTTTAAGTGTACATTTGTGTGTGTATACTTTGTACAAGAAATATTCGAAAACAAAAACATATAACAAAAAGTCTTACTCTTATCAATGCAGATGGGTCTCTGTATTCTAGTAATTATTAATTTGTTGGTGATTATGATACACATCAAAGTGTGAGAACCACTTAATATATATCACCTCATCCAATCCTTTATTTTACTAAAGTTAATACTTATTTTATAGGTAGAAAAACTGAGGTCAGTCACACATCTCCTTGTTCTGTTTCTCCCCACCACCTGCATCTGTCCCTCACCGTGACTCCTGAGACACTTGCTTGCCATAGTTGGGTTTTTTCATATACAGTCCAAAATGCTCCACGTTAAAACCAGTTCTTTGCACTGGCTGAGTTATTCGAGAGCCAGGCCCTACTGAGAGCCATTCACCTCTTATTTGAATAGAAAAGGCAGAGTGTCAATATTTATTAATTCAGCTGGAAGAAGACTAAATATTCTGGAGAGGTAAATACCATCTGAAAGCACTTATTAAAATATACAAATCAATAAATGCGTTGATGACTGAATATTAAAACTATCATCTTTTGATGCCACCCCATCAAACAACATCAGGTGAAGAAACTGGTTCTTACATCATATCCTAAAACTCTGCACATGCTTGTTCGCTTTGTGTGAGTTTCACCCTGACTGTCTCACATCATGATCCACAGTAATAATTTTTGCCTCACCTTTTCATCTTTTTCCTATATTTCTTTTCATTAAATACTATAAAGAAAGCCAGGCATGGAGGTGCATGCTTGTATTCCCAGCACTCAGGAGGTTGAGGCAGGAGGGTTATTGCGAGTTCGAGACCAGCCTGGGCTACAAAGTGAGCTCAAGGCAAGCCCGAAGTGCAAAGTGAGACCCTGTCTCAAAAAGACAAAAAAAATTATTAAAAAGAAACAGAACAGTGACTGGTACATCTGCAGAACAGTGATGTTTACATAATTGAACCATAGAATAGCTTAACAATTAACGGAAGCAAATAAAAGTATCAGGTATCTCACAACTAAACACATTTTTCTCAATTGGTTACATAAAATTAAAGATAAAAAATTATTATACCTGTATATCTTAAGTATGAACATCTAACGATCTAGAAAACTAACTTCTGTTATCATCTAGGCTTATTTTGGGATTTAGCATAAAGCCGGGCTCGTGAATATGTACCCAGTTTTACTAGATATGAGGCTAGAAAGACAATTCTATTTTTTCCCTACAAAATGAGATCTCAAAATGAACTTTACCAAATTTACATAAAGATTTATATATATATATATATATATATATATATATATATATATATATATTGCTCCACACTAGAATGCAATTTGTGATCCTACTAGTCTTTAAAATTAAACTTAAAAGCAAAATGTCCTTCATGGCTCAAAGGCTTCAATTGCTTTGAGGTGAAATGCAGATTGACCTGAGGCAGCATCTGATGCTAGTACCCAGCACAGCATTCCTGGAAAAACGCTAGCACACTCCAGTAACAGAACTGTCTCCTGACTCAGGGTTGATCCAGACATGACCTTTCTGAGATGTCTTAAGGACCGTAACTTTCAGTTCTGAACACTTTATCAGTCCAATGTCATAAAATAACACAGCACCTCAGTTCAGACCTTGCTCTGCTGTTGTTATATAACTCGCCTACAGAGGTTCAGTGGAGCAAAAGATGAAAAGACAGCTAGCTGGCAAAAGAGGATAGAAAAATGACTAACAAACATATAACATGTTCAGCATCACTAGCAATCATGGAACGGAAAGAAAAACTGGGATTATTTTTAATGTTTAAAATGTTTTTTAAAAACATAATGATTGTTATTGATGCTACTTAGTTTTTGAGGTGGCCACCTTATATATAGCTGGGAGTGAGGAGTGTACATTTACATAATCTTTTCAGAAAATAACTGGAAACTATGTGGCAGTGTATCACAAGCTCTAAAAATGTTTATTTTCATGATTGACCGTACTGTAATTATATATGTTGGGTCATTTGTCTTGAGAAAGTAGCCCAAAACATAGTAAGACACTTACGCATTGAGAGATTCATCATAATGTACTCCTACAACAGCCAAGGTTGGAGACAATTAGATCCTCCACACTTGAGCTCTCCTCCCCCTGGAAGCAGCTGCGGCCAGCTTATTAGTTCTCCCGTCTCTGTGTCCAACAGAATTTCAGTGCCCAAAAGACCAATCTGTGCAGGTTGAGAGGTTGTGCTACAAAAATTATGGTCGCTACCTTTCTGTGCCTGCTAACGGTCCTTGCTACTAAACAGGCCATAAAGGATTTGGAGGCAATATCTTTGTTTCCCCCACAAGATTAGGTTGAGAGTGATCAGAATGGCCTATGAGTCACACAACTTCAGTCGGTTTCCCATTCCCCACTGCCATGGCCCCATGGGAGAGCATGACCCCTTAGCAAGAGAGCTCTGCCAGCTCTCTTGGAGGTGGCAGAGTGGGCAAATCCAGGACATGATGCCTTGAGTCACAAGCTAACAGTACCTTGGCTGGGCCCCCATAGTAAGCAGAGGGCCCTCCTCTGTGTCCTTGTCTGGAGGGGCAGTAATGAATGTCCACTACTCCCATCCAGCTGGCTTGTGACCGTTTTATCCACATTGATGTCGACACTTCACCAAGCGGGGAACAAACTACCCCTCGTTAGTGACTTCTTTCTATCTTTGTCTTCTCTCTTCTCTGGACTCTGAGCTGTGCGCTCTTCATCTTTGCACCTCCAGCATAAAGGCCATCACAGCACGTAGCGGGAGCTGAGAAATTGCTGAGTAGAGGACAGCAGGGTGGCTGGGGACAGCAAGGAAGGCCATAAAATATACTGGCATGAGGGAGAAGAAGGGAAGCAAGACAGGAGACGGGAGATATCATTCTGAAAAATGGTTATTCTTAGGCTGATGAGAAAATACACATTTAGAGGAAGCACAGCCTTTCAAGTAAGTCTCATAGGTGCTTTTATGGAGGCCTCAAAGGAAGTCATTTGAAATGAAAAAGTTTTAAAGGAGAGAAGGGCAGAGTTTATCTGAGGTGACAGGAGTGGCAGGAGAGTCATATAAGGCTTAGAGGGGACCACAGGAGCCAGTGGTAGAAAGCTGAGGTTGATCAACAACAAACAAAACCCCAAACTCTCCGCCTGGGTAAAGGACCATGAGCCATCTTTTAAAACAAATCACTACTTTAGCTAACATTATAACGTATAGTAAGCATTGGCATTTCAGCAATGTGACAGACCGCTTTGAGAAGAAAGTCAATGAGCGACTCCTCACGAGCTGCAGCTGGATTTCTGTGCTCCTCATGGGTCTCAGCTCTTGAGATCACCAAGCCCAGAATAAGGTATGGCAACCAAAAGCATCACAGGAGGTTGCATGGTGTCTTCTCATGCTCCAGACTTAAGTCCCAAGGGAAGAGAAAGCGCCACTTCTCCACATTTGCAAGGAGCCCTGAGTCGGGGGCTACGCTCCCAGGGAACTTTCCATCTCCGTGAGCTTAACTTAATCCACTTTGAATTTGCCGTGACCACCCAGAAATCCAAACAGGGTGAGCAAAAGTCTAAGCCTCAGTTGCAAAAGCTAAGATTAAAAGAAAGAAAAGAAAAAGATCAGTGTTCCTGCAATGCTTCCAAATAATAATAGTGTGTTCTTAGTCACTGGCTTTGGACAGGATGTTAAATTACACCTGGCTTCTGTCCAGGGTTCCCAGAACAAGCATATTGTGGGTTAGATTCTTCACAGAAGTAGGTATCCAGGACAGGCAGGCAACAAGACTTCAGGCAATTATTATCTACTATGAAAGAGAAGTTATTTAAGCTTTTAGAACATGAAATTCAGGAACATTTATTGACTTCTCAGAATAAAAAATTTTTTAAAACTCTAAATACAGAAAAGGCTTTTTGAGGAAGGTCATCTTGCATTTAGCTTCTCAAAATGGGTTTTCAAACTAAGTGAGATAGAAGGTCATGTTGACCCTTTGTTCTGGATTGTTCATGTGGTCCTGGCCAGGACTTTATAATACTATACAACGTGCTTCTCAAACAGAAAAAAAAAAAGAGAAGAAGTCACAGCAGTTAAATATTAAGAGCTTCCTAAATGCTGGGCACCTTTTAGATCCCTGAAGTAGTGTGGAGACAGCAATGTAGACGATGTGAACAGTAAGTAAGGTCATATTTCAAGCTATACCTCACCCCACTCCCAGCTAAATAAATATTTTCTTTCAATTTAAGAAATCCCCATAGTTACTTTCCAACATTTTCTGCAGTTAGCACCAGAAGCAGAAATTCGCTAAAGAATATTCTGATCATATCTTTGACTCAGCAAAATAGAAGAACTTCTAGAAATCAAGTACATGTATGTATCAGCAGATCTTCTCTGGCCTTTGGAGATGCTGCTGACTTTGACCTGGGTTCTCAATTTGGGGCTCTTGGGGGGGGGGGGTCCCTGCTCCATCACGGCCACTGCACACCCACCACATTCTGCAAACTGCATGAGCTTCCTTCCTCCTAGTTCTCTTCATTTATTCCCCACCGTCACGTGTGTTTCTTAGTTTAGTTCAACTCAGCCCAGACAGAAGGCCCAGCTCTACTGCAATTTGCAAATACCACCCCTCACCTTGTCCACTGGGTGAATTTAACTTGACTTGAGTCTGGGGAAGGAGCATACCATCTACCACCATCTCTGGGTTACACCTTGCTCTCCTTCCATTTCTTTCTTTTTCATCCCTCCCACCTTCTCTTTTTTTTTTTTTTTTTTTTTTTTGCGGTACTGGGGATCGAACTCAGGACCCTGCGCTTGCTAGGCAAGCGCTTATTCCACTGAGCTATATCCCCAGCCCCTCCTCCCACATTCTCATTTGGCCCCAAAGCAAACTGCAAAGTCATCCCACAGGTCCACAGAAGTTCTGCCTTTCCATCTTTGAGTCAAGAAATACAGCTCTCCTCCCAAAAGGGATGCTGGTGATGCCACAGTCCTCTCTTTTTCACATGAATAGGCATTTTTGTAAGTGTTGGAGATGGAAAAATAGAAACAGTTCTGTCTTCAGAAGTAAAATATTAAATGAATTACACAGATAGGTGCCCCTGACACAAGAAATGCCTGCATACTGCTGAATACCACCCAAATCTTCACTGATAGGGCTTCCTTCCAAAACTGGAGCCTGTTTCTTCCTAGTCTCCTAATGAACAGACTGTGTTAGAAGTGATTATTTTTGTCCTCCAATGTGAGGTCATAGAAATGATAGCTCCCTCTCTCTGCCTCTGTCTCTCCTGGGTCCCTTTTCCTAGGGTAAGGCAGCTGCTATGTTTTGGAGAAGCCTCCAGGGCCCGGCCAGCATGGAGAGGAGAAGTCTTCCCTCCTGCCAGGTGCTCAGATGATTTCAGCCCCAGCTAACCTCTTGATGCTACCCCCCAGCTAAGCTCCTGTCCCCCAAATTGTGAGAATAATAAAAGCCTGTTATTGTTTGAAGCCTACATATTTTAGGGTAGCCACAGAGCAAAACGTAACAATACAAGTAGATAGATACTAATACAAATTTCTTGGAAAACAATAGATTTTTCAAAATAAATAAACTGCTCCTGGCTTCCCAACTCCTATTCAGTGGCTGGACTAACGTGGACTACACTTGACTCACACTCGCCTCCATCCCCTAAGCCCCTCTACTTTGGCCCATCCTCAAGTATCAGAATTCGTGACAGCTTCTCTGGAGGATGCTCCTGAGGTGATATGCTCACCAGAGATTGGTCACTGTGTTACCACTCTACCCCAAACCTCCGTCTACCTCTAGTTGTCCATGGTCTTCTGTACTCCTCCCTGTAAAAGACCTCCCTCTGAGATGTCCTTAGGGCGTGGGGTCAGTATCCTCCACATAGCCACGGCCCCCTCCCCTTTGCAAATAACTTTTTGAACATCACTGCTCCTTGAGGCTGATGTATTTTCAGACAATATCCATTATGCCTTCATGAATTTATTCTTTTGGCTTTGAGAATTGAGTCTTTTGCCTGGGTCTAAAGGCACAACTGCTTGTCACGTGTTATTATAACCATTATCTTAATTATCTGCCTTGTAGTAGCTTACAAACGTCTTTGGATCTGTGTCTGCCATGTTGCTAGCTGTCCTGAGACCTCTCCCGATGTGCAATATGAGACAAGCATGCTGCACAAAGTGTTGACTATCATGAATGCAGAGCCGAGGCTGTGTCTGGAGATAGCTGGGCTACATTAAAATTTGCAATTTACACACCTTGCTAAGGAGATGAACGAGATTTAAAAAAATTAACATGGTCATTGGAGCCTGCCTCTTCTAGTTGACCTTTTGGTAAGGACAACTGCATCTTCAAAGAATATTGAGATTAACAGCGCACAGGTTTATTTTTATTCTGAATGACCCTTTACTATGGAAGGCATACGCTTCTAAAGTAAAAGTCCTCCATACCTCTGTACTAGAAAAGTGTTAGGAAAAAAAATGTAACAGAAATTTCCTAGACATAGTGCCAGGAAAATTTAATCACAAGAGAAATTTCCACCTATTGGGCAGTGTACTGGCAAATATTAAGCACCTTCATTAATAAGTGCATTTAATGGAACAAAGTCACTCCATTCAGTCTGAAGTGTGTAAAGGAACAAATTCTACGGATGGAGCTGGAAGACTGATCTCACTGGGCGTTAGTGCTGACTGACTTGGCAGATCTACACTGGGATTAGCTGAGGTGACCCTGGCTGACAGAAAATGGTTACAGCTGATAGAAGACATTAGATTAATGCTTTCATTGACCCAAGAGACAGATGGAGAAATCAATCTGTCATGATCTATTCTTGTTTGAGAAAAACAACCTGAATACTCTCCAAAATACAAGTTTGTTTCAAAAGAGATTGAGGAGCGTTTTGGTCTCCTTGTTTCCTGTCAACCTAGAGAAAGCATGTGTGGTGGTGGGTTTGAAAAAACAGCTGTGTGCAACGTGGGTGTGTATGGAGGTGCAATTTTCTTCCCATCTCCTGAGTCTCACCTGGCAAAGAGAATGGGGCTGATGGGAGGCTGGCCCAGTTGGAGACTAGCTTCAAGATGGTGGTTCTGGATGTTCACTCTCCTGAGGATCAGCTCCGGTTTCTGGCTGAATGCTGGAAGCCCCGTGAAAAGCCCCATGAAAAGAGCCATGGTGCCCTTGCCAATCTAGGCCAGTCCTGGGAGCAGGGGCATTCAGCCCACCAGCACCAGTGACTTTGGGTTTGCCAGGGAACTGCCCAGCACAACTGAGGCAGAGCCACCTTGCTGGCACCTGGAATTCTGCAGGATTACCCCTAAGATTCTGGGAGGTTTCTTACAGCAATACAAATCTATAGGTTAGCCATTAAAGTTTTACCATATTAGTTAACAAAGAAATTCAAACTAAAAAAGCTACAGGATACTTATTATCTATGAGACAGGTAAAAATGAACAAGGATGATCATTTGGAGGTTTGTGATTACATAGAAAACTGATGTGCACCAGCTTTAGAATGCAATTTGGCAAAGTGTATCAAGTTTTAAAAATGTTATCAGCCATTACCTTTCTTGGATTTTATTCTTGAAGTATTATCTAAGTATGTGATGACTTATTAACCTTAATTGTAATACTAACATTAAGGAATTGTTTTATTTATTATTTATTTTTGTAGTACTGGGAATTGAAACTATGGCCTTCCTACTGAGCTACATTCCTAATTTTTTTGTTTTATTTTTTAAGTTTTAAGGCAGGGTCTCACTAAGTGGCACATTGCTCAGGCTTGGGCTCAAAAATTCCATTCTCCCGTCTCAGTTTTCCAGAGTGCTAGGATTAAGGGCATGCACCACCATATGTTTTTTAAAAGAACTATTTTGGTATAGCTATAAAATGGAATACTAATCAGTCAAAGATTTGGAATACAAATCAATTGATTTAGAATATAAATCAATCCATCATACTAATATATATATAATATTTATATATTTTGACATAGGACTTTTATTTTTATTATTATTAAATATACAGAGCTGATAAAAGATGATTCCACATTTTTAGTATTTAACAGAAAATGCTACATATAAAAACCTTCTAGAGAGCTACACTTCAAAATCTCAGCTATTGTCTCTAATGATAGGATTACAAGTGATCTTCATTTTCCACTTACATGTCTGGATCATTTAGTTCTAAGCAAAAGTATTTGTCAAATTTAATTCTGAATAATGTATTCTACTTTCTAGCTTTAAACTGCTAAAAAGTTCTAGCTTTAAACTCCTAAAAAATTAGGTATTGCATTAACTAAATCAACACATTTAATTGAAAATACAGTTGTTCACAAAAGAAAAAGAGCTTTCTTCAGAATAAATACATTCTTATCTTAAATCAGCATAAAATTTACAAATTTGCTTGTTTCAGAACATTAAAGAGAAAGGTTTCCAGCTATCAGGAATCCCCTAGAAACAGCAATAATTAATAAGTAAATTTTGGCCTGTTAAATAGAGATATTGGACCGAGAAGAAGTAAGAGCTATGATTGTTTTTGGCAAAGATTTGTTTTTCCATTTATTCAAATCAAGAATCCTTTCAGATTTTGTGAGAGGCCTTAAGATAAAGGGGGAAATGATGAAAATTATTCAAAAACTTTAATCAAGTCCTTACCATACACAAGAATTATTTTAGTTAAAACTGACAGATCTAACAATCCAAAGCAGTCTTTATTTTTAAAAAGTAAATGTTCTCACTTGTGTAATTTAAAAGTCCAAGAATTAATTCTTTTCACATGTATGACCCCTACTCGATTGGGACTGGGATCTAGTTTCTCTTAGTGTTGGTCCCATCCCTAGGTCGATTCTCTCCTGTGATTGCTTCCAAAGCAGACTCCAACATGCTTCAACCTTCCTATGCACTGCGAGAAAGGGTGTGTCTCCCAGAACAATCCTGAAACATTTCCTGATGTGGAATCATGTGCCCATGTAATTACTGCTTGGAAGAGGAAATATACTTGTCATTTTGAACAGGAAGTGGGATTAAACTCATCAAATCACAGTACACAGGATGTAGGGAGTTAGAATTTCCCCAAGGGAAAAATCACAGCAGACTATTTTATCCAAAGACAAGTAAATGCATTCTGGGTGGCAAGAGTCACAGATGCTCATTATGGCCCTTGAGAAGATCATTTAGACCATGAAAAGAAATTGAAAACACAACAGTGGCCACAAAATATATCATACAGCAGTGAGAAACAAACCACATATATGTGAAAAGTAATTGCAATGAAAGACTCAGCATACTAAGTACTATACAGAAATTTGTTGTACAAATAACAAGTGCATCTCACGGAGGAAGAGGGGAAACACCCTGCGGGCTGATTAGCCAAGGTCATCCCTTCATTAGTATTAGCAGAATGACTTAAAATATTCCTTCAAAACCAAGCTTCTTTGAATTGGTTCTTGAATTTTAAGCATATCATCAGTGATCAGTCTGCAGGCCTTAGACCTGAGGATTTGAAATAATTTTCCTGGGATTGCAATAAAGGTAATAATTTGATTAGTGTTTGAAATGCTATTCCTATCGGGTTTTCATGCTTTTCTTTCTTTGTTTTTTTTCTTGAGCATATATAATGGAAACCAGCTTTGTAATTACTCCCAAGTGCTGAAACTTTAATCTCCATTGTGTAAATGAAATTTCCTCCACAGCTAAGTGGTTTTCCTGGATTCTCAACAGCCTAAGAGCATCTGAATGTTGATCATCTCCTAGGGTTTGAAGAGGGTGTGTGTATAGATGTATGTACACATACACATAAAGTCATCTTTTCAGCTTCATTATTTCTTGTGAAATTTTTAAGGATGAAATACTTGTCTCACCCACTTGAATAAAGTGGTTGTGCATTCAGTAAATATTTATTGAATGCAATTCCATATCAGGATATGCCAGCAAAGTAGGAACTGTGCTAAAAGCTAGATATATAGTGGTGGGCAAGGCAGTCTTTGTTGTCAAGGAGTCACAGCTTAGTGAAGATGACAGAAAATAAGCGAAGAAGGTAAGTAGAAAAAACTGTTAATATGCATAATTATATGTTTTAATAAACCATGACAGAATCAACCAGGCACGATGATAGAAAATAATAGGGTTTAGACACAATGGGATTGAGAGACCTAGGGCCTCTCTGAAGAGGGGACATTTAAGTGGAACCCTGAAGGATAAGAAGGAATGCAGACCAGTAGAGTAATAAATGCCCTATGTAGAGGACAGAGAGTCACCCCTAGAGCGGTCAGCATGCACAAGGCCCTGAGGGCAAATGAGTTCTCTACCTTTAGGGACTACCAGGGAGCAAGGTGCCTGAAGCATCAGTTGAAGTGATTCCAATTATGCAATAGCAATCAACTAATTTTAAAATGTGTATTTAAAAGGGTCCTTTCAAATAATAATAAAATGGATATAAGATCTAACAAAGTACATGCTAATGAATATTATTGAAAGATACTAAAAAGACAAAGTTATATTTTGTTCAAAGTTAGAGAATGATGTATTTTGTTCATGACTATATCACAAAATTGTTAGTAAATTAATCTATAAACTCCCTCTGTTACAAATACATGCCTATTTGTTTTATCCCTACAAACTGATCCTAAAATTCATATGAAAGAAAAAGGGCCAAAAAATACTCTAGAAAAGCATTTTTCAGTGTGATCCTGGAGGTCCGCAAGACCTTCTTGAGCAGAGTGAGAGTGATATTATGATATGTATATTCAATTTTGTTCTCACCCAGTTTCCCATTATACAACTTCTAAAACTCTTTGGACCTCCAAAATGATAATGCCTTTTTCCATGCTAATGAGGTCACCATGACTGGCAGTTCCTAGGTAGCGTCAGGATGAGGCTTGGTCCTTGGAAAGACCTATGTAAGCATGATTAGAATACTGGGACTTTCAGCTCCACCCCTACTTCTGGAGAGAATGCTGGATGAGGGATAAGGCCACCAATGGCCAATGGTTTAACTAGTCACGCCTGTGTGATGAATCCAGAGAGCTGCTGGATTCCCTGCAGGTGGCCTGACTGCAAACAGCATTAAAGCTTTGTATCCCTTCATCCATATGCTATACATCTCGTCTGTGTCCTTCCTAATATCCTTTTAATAAATTGGTGCTTTCACATGAATTCTGTGACCTATTTGAGCAAATTAATCACTATCAAGGCAGGGGTTATGGGAACCCCAGTTTGTAGTGCATCAGTCTGAAACATAGGGAAAATGATCTAGGGCTTAGGACTGACATGTAAGGTAAGGTGGTCTTGGGTATGGATCCCTCAGCCTGTGGGATCTGATGCTGTCTCCAGGTAGATCAGGTCAGAATTAAACTGGAAGCCCAGCTGAAGCCTGCTGCAGAACAAACTGCTTACTGGTAAATGCAAATCACACACTGTTTGAGGTCACAGAAATCTTGTGTGTTGATTGTTGTGGTGCAAGAAAAGAGGAAAAATTGAGTGGTGGGGTCAAAACTATATTTACGATAACACCAAGACAAGGTCTTTTCCATTCTCTCAATGGTGAATTGTCAAGTTTTCTGGAGGCAATAGGACCTGAGACACCACAGTATGTTAAATTCAAAAGCAGATATGAGAATCATGCTGTCTTCAGTTAAGCACATGTGAGAATCCGCCCACTATTAAAACAAACATCGAAGAAACTGCAAACCAAAAAATGACATTCTTCTAAATTTTTTAGTTTGGAAAACTGGTTATTCTCTATTTTTAAAACATCACTCATACTTGGGTGTACTAATATCACTTTTAAGTGAAAAGACTTTAAAAATGTCTTAATTTTTAACAAATATTGATAGAATATACATAAACAAAAGCTCTTTGAGGGTCTCCAATAATTTCTGAAAGCTTAAAGGGTCTTGGGACCAGAAAAAGGTAAGGACTTCTGGCTTAGACAATGTATAAAAATAAGAGGGAGTGGATTTGTCTTTCCAGATAGCAAGACTTATTATAAAGCTAAAGCACCTAAATATAACAGTAAAAGTAAAAAGTCTTTAATTTGCCAGTTTTGGACTAGGGTGTGAAGAAACAAGAATTCTCACACTTGTTGGTGATATGGTGGCTTGGTTTTACCACCGAGTTGTACAGCGACTTGGCAATACTGAAGACATGCATACCTTAAGACCCGGTAGCTCCTGACCTTGTACAAAATCCCAACAAAACCCAGGCACAGGTGCGCAGACAAGAATATTAACTGCAGCATCATTTGCAATAAAGGAAATCTGTGAACAGCTCAAATGCCCCCAGAAGGAAGAAGTACAACCACTCCAGAATAATGGTTGCCCTGTGGAAAGCAGGGCAAAGAAATGGAAATACGGAGGGGAAGCAAAGGAGCTTCCAGGTGTGTCTGTGTCTGTGAGAGAAACCAAAAACAACAGATTTAACAGTGGGTGAAATGCTGGAGATGTATACATAGGAGTCTGTTATTCTTCTGAATACGAGGTATTTACATAATAAAAACAAGTGAATGGACCCACAGACTGTAGATTTAACACATTCATTTACATCCTTGGGGTTTTTTGTTTGTTTGTTTGTTTTTGTTTTTATGCAAGGTTTCACTATATAGTCCAGGCTGGCCTTGAACTTACTATGTAGTCCAAGCTGGCCTAAACCTTGCAGTGAGCCTCCTGACTCAGCTTTCCAAGTGCCAGGATTATAGGCGTTTGTCATTAGGCTCAGCTTCACACCCTTCTTTATAATGTACACAATGAAACTGGTAACTCATAAGGAAAATGTTAAAAATTTAAATCCAGGTGCAAAGTGTTCTAAAAATATACCAAGTCTAGCTCTTCCTCACACTCTAGCAGTGTTACAGGAAGTTTTACATGTTGTGAATTTTATGACCAAGCTATCTGAAGAAATGCAGTGGAAGCATGGAAATCAGAGTATCTCAGTCTGTTGTGCCTCTTAGGATGAGCCCTATGTTGGAACAGTCATCAATAGGAACAAATCTACTATAAAAGTGTGCCCTTCTGGGGAAGCTGGGTAACGTAACATCCTGAGAGTAAACTTGTACAATGGGTCAAGGGCAAAAATAGCAGTGGCATCTCCCCGGCCTCTGGTGAAATGAACTGGTTTGAGTAATTGTCAGAATAGTTCTGGTCTAGGTTCACTTCTTCGCATAGCAGTGGACCAAATAAATTAGGTTCTTGGAGCACCTCTTCAATGCTCTGCCTCCAAATTTCTGGATGAGTAGAGCTCAGTAAAGCAGTAAGACAGGTGAAATTAGGAATATCCTAATTTGTGAAAGATAAATAGATGCTAGCCTTAATTTTATTTCCATTCAATTCTGCCAATATATGTTAAGCACATATGCTGTCTGGATGTTTTATGTTGAAAATTTGTTCCAGTAGGACCAAGAGATGTGCCCTCTGAATCGTGAGAGCTCCATCCTCACAAATGGGATGAAATGTCCATACAAAGGGCCTAAAAAGCAAGTTTGCCTTCACACTTCCTATTCCTTCCACTGTGAGGATTCAGCATTCCTCTTCTCTGTGGGACACAGTGACTGCTACCTTAGAAGCAGAGACTAAGTCCTCACCAGACACTGAACCTGCTGCCCCTTGATCCAGAAAGGCCAGGCTTCAGACCTGAGAAAAATGAATTTCTGTTCTTTATCAATTACCTACTTTGTAGCTGTTAGATGTCCCCTGAAAGCCTCAAGCAGTCATAGGAGCATGGAAATCAGAGTATCTCAGTCCCTTGTCATCATGCTTTTCAGAGGTGGCTGGATCTAGAGTGTTCGGTGCTGGGATCAAGCGTGTGCAATTACTAAATCAGTTGGCTGATGGGTTTAGCGTAGTTCTGGCTAGTATTAAGGGTGTGAGTGCTACACCTGCTGTAGGATGGGCAGCCTGCATAAAATATACAAGTCAGAAAAAGGGCTAATGTTTGCTGTTTTGCTTGTTTGCTGTGGATTATTCCTCCTCTTTGATGGCCTTCTGCCATGCCATCCTGCCCTGGAGGGAGCTAATTATGGACTGAAACCTCTACCAACCGTGAGCTGAAATAAACCTTTATTCCTTTAACTTTTGATGTCCCATACTTTGTCTCAGCAATGAGCAAAGTCACTAAGAGCATTTTATAACAGCACAAATGGAATGAAAAACACTGGTAGGCTCTTTGCTGATGATTAGAGAGAAAAACAAAATTAAGATATTCTCAACACACATTTGTAGGGGCACAGTGATACTTTGGTTTATGAACTTAATTCTTTCTACAAATTAAGAACTAATTTGCTGCAACCAGAATCATGGAGAGAATTAACTTTATGAACTGAAACTACATCTAGGACAAGTAAGGTTGATTAACTTAGCACTGCCAACTGTTTTCCATAAAATAGCCCAGGAAACTCTCTAGGAAAACCTCTTTGGCTCTTTCCAGAACAAAGGCCATCTTTGTTTAAATAAATATAAGTAGGATAATATCCATTGAACTTAGGAATCTGAGGTCCTTTTCTGGTTGGATGGAAACAGAAAGCTACAGTAAATTAAAATGGAATTAAACAGACTTTAGGGAGGAACAAGATCAAACCAAGACCCCTCCCCTTTAGATGTTGAGAGCTAATGGAAATGCTGATGCTTTAGGATAATTTCTATTATAATTCTCTAGCAGGAAAGGACATCAAGCGTTTCAAACAACAGAGAAAGAAACAGCCTACATAAAGATCCTTATTCCATACAGATTAGAGACCATCCCCTATGAACGTAAGCTTGAAAACCAAAACCACTTAGGTGGGAATTGTGACCAGGGAGAAGACAACACAATGTCACAACAGAAGCCACAGCAGTTCCTCACCATGGCAAGTGATGACAGATCACATGATGTGGCATTCATAAGTGGGACAGATTATACAAGTAAGGCTAACTAAGTTTCTTCAGAACTTGGACTATTTGGGATAGTGCAGATCATAAATTCTGATGATCTATTATGCTAACAGGAGTATATGGAGCCATTGTAAAGGGGAATCATTACACCTGCTCCCAAGTAGTAAAGGGAGCCATACTAGTTTCACATACCTAGCCCCAGCACATCTGAAAAATAAGCCATTTTGAGGACATAGCTCTACTATAGAAGTCTGCAACTAGTGTAAAGAAACATTTTGGAGAGAACTAGTCTTCTAAAATATGCCTGATAGAACAAATGAGAAGTTAATAAGTGTTTATGTTGTTCAATGACTTCATGTTCTGAACTGTAGAATTATATTAGCTCAGCAACAAAGAGTTGCTATGAGTCACTCTATATGCATTTGAGAAGACACATTTGTCAATAGTATGAAATATAGGCATTTTTAGAAGACAAATTTGTCCATAGTATGAAATGTAGGTATTTTAATTCAGAATACAAAATTAGAAGTTTTAAAATACAAAGTTCAGATGTTAAAGAGGAAGCATGTCACCTTCAACCCAGTATGCTCAAGTATGATATATACCAATGAGTCCAAAAGGGAAGTGCCAAATTCTGCACAACCTAGAACAACATAGTAAATGAACTGTGGGCTGTGTAGTTTGTCTCTAACAGCAGAGAGTAACCTCCAGGCCAGTTTCACAATTTTCCAGGTTATTTCCTTTCAAAAAGTACATACAATATAAGGTTTCCCCCTATCTTTCAACACCTGTCTCTCTCGATTTGCTGTGCTGTTTTTTGCTGCCAATTACATTTTTTTGCTATTGCATAATTACCTGCTTAAAACACCACCTCATAAATGTTTTTATAATATTTTATAATATTTACCGATCAGGTGTTCAGGCTCTGCCTAGTTAGGTTCTCTGTTTAGGGTCTTGAAGGTTGCCGTCGGAGCTGGCCAGATTCAGAAAAGTAAGAACAGTGAGCATGTTTTGACGGACACCTGGGATTACACTAATTGGCTTTCTACAATAATACTTCATTTCATCTTTATAATCCTGTAAATACTATTAGTTTCTCTATTTTACAGATGAAATTGGCCTAAAGTGAATGGAAGGAACCAGGACTCAAAAGGCCTGTATGGCTGCAGCCCAAATAGAAATGCCTTTCCTGGGAAGGCTGGCTGAATTCCCAATTACTTTTGGTTAGTGCTTTCAGTATGACTATTACAAAGTGTCTGACAGACACATTGTTGGGGTTTTGTGTGTCCCCATTTGGGATAGGAAGTGGTATTTTCAGATGAAAAGAATCTTGAAGGAAGGAAGGGTAAGAAGACTAGGAAAGCTTATTTTTCTGGATCGTGCATCTTATAAAATGGAAGAGCTGAACTACACAATTTTTCTAGCTCCAAATTTCTATAAACTCAACGTTTCATTTCTAACAATAATTAACAATGTAAGCTTATTTTTACCACTATACCTAGATTTATGACAGTACAGACTTTTGTTTGATGCCAGAAAGCAAACATCTGGTTCATAAAAACAACTGATCAATTTAGTTAGCAAACAAAAATAAAAGGGCTAGAATACAGCAGTTTTCCACTTCTGAATCTCAAAGTCATGAAATCAGATGTTAGCATTTCTACTTGCATAGCAGTATTACTCATAATAGCCATGATGTGGAAACAATCTAAATATCCATCTACAGATGAATAGATAAAGGGAATGTAGCATACTAATAAAATTAAGTACAAGTCACCTTTTAAAACTAAGGAAATTCTGTAATATGCAACAACATGGAAGAATGACAAGGTCATAAAAAGACACTGCATAATTCCATCAAATGTCACCATTTGAGGTGATATTTGAAAATATCTAAAAATGTCAACAAATATGATCAAAGAGTAGAATGTTGGGCAATTTGGTTTGAGGTGAAGGGGAATCGGGAAGATGCTACCAGGCATAAAGTTTCAGTCAAACAAGATGAGTATGCTCTAGACATCTACTGCACAACACTGTGCCTACAGTCAACAGTAATGTATCTATACTTAACATTTGCTGAGTAGGTCTCATGTTAAGTATTCTCACTACATACAAAATAAAATTGGAATTTTAGCTACTTATAGGCTACTGTTATCAACCCTGTTTCTGGAAATGATGTAAGTATTGAATGAACATTAATTTCCTATGGCAAGAAACTTCCAACTTCTCTATGAAAGTGAAAAAGACGTAGCTTCAGCTTCGGAGACCCATTGCCCAGCTGCAAGGGGTGGGGAACGGTAATGCTGGAGCCACATGGTCTGGACCCGCCCCCACCCATAGCACGACGACAGGGTGGAGCCGGGCGGTCCGCTGTGAGCATATGTGCTTTCCCACCTCCAACCATGGCAGTTTGTATACACCCCTGTATGTTATAGTATAGTCTGA